>JARHVA010000665.1:2370000-2395000 GCA_037957365.1 Torreya grandis | reverse complement strand
TAGAGATTTTAGAAACTTGTAGATCTTAGAAAAATCCCCACTTTTTACGAAAGCATTATTGATGCAAGGTGTGCCTCAAGGTCCATGTCATATTACTATCATTTGAGATAAGGGGGGTGCAACAGCCCTACTATTTAATGCACATTTACTTTTGTATGAACACATAAGATCCTCTTAAATGATGTATATTGATGGATTCCAACAATACCAAGAAACCTTATCAGTTTAGGATCTAAGAGAAATTAATTGGCTAGTTTTGTCCTAGATTAAAGTCTTATTTGGAGTCAAAACTTAGTGTAAACAAATGATACAAATCAAAACACATTGTCCTCATTTTCCTTTGAAAAAAGAGGCATTATACTACCCACATGAAATCATCAATTTTCCTTGTTCAAAGTTCATCAAAACTTAGAGTCGTATCATCCACTTTGGCATAATTATAACACCCAATTGAATCTAAACCTTTGCCAAATTTGTTTAAGTCTTTCATTTATAATATAAATTTGAAATTACACCTTTATAATTTCATAGATTTTATGTGTTAAGTGGGCTCACCATTTTCACTAAAATTGAGGGAACTTAGGTTCAATTTCCAATTTAGGGTGAAGGTTGTTTAAGACTCATGATAATTATCACCACTTGATAGACTTAAGTCATTTTGTGCTGAACACTTGCACTTTGAGTATATGCACCACAACATTTTGAGTCAAGAAAGGTAGTGTTATGATATCAAATTTGTGATAAATTATCTTTGCCTTGGAGAGTTTTTGAAACAAGCATTGTGTTACATCTTTTGGGTAGTCTAGCACTGTTACACTACCCAAAACATTTCAAATATTATTTCATAAGCCCTCTTGCATAGTATTAAAAAAATTTCTTACATTTTCAAACCAATCCAAGTATACCTTTGTGAACCTTTATCTATCAAAGTTAATTTGTTCACTTTTTGTCTAGCTTATTTGTAAAAAGAACCATGTTTTATACCATTATTTGTGAGAAAATGAACTATCTCTAAAGTGACTTTTGTTTCATAATCTATACCTATTTGATTGATTCCATGTACAAGAATAAAATTCCTACCATTTTTTAGAAGTGTTTCAAATATTTTAGAATAAAAATTTCATCTATTTTAAATTATAGCTTTTTATGCCATTTGGTCAAGAGTCTTAACGCATGCCTTGTTTGAGCCTAGCTTTTGATGCCATGTTTTGGCCAAAAGACCTAGCTACTTTTAATTTCCTAAATTATACTAATTTGAAACACTTAAACCTTAGAGTTTGGCATTTTTATTTTTGAGACATTCACTTAATCTTTTGATGTGAAATGTGAATCATTAGATACTTAATGCTAGCTTATTTCCTCACAAATATTTGCATAAACCTTTTGATCCTTTTGATGAATCTAGACTAAGTTTGAACATTAGATTTTAGACATTGTCTTTTTTGATTTTATATAACTCTTTGACCTTTTATTTTAAAGCATTGACTATGGATCCCAACATGTACTCCTACACTCATAGTGGAATCATGTATAATCCAGGGATTAATAATGTGGTTACATAGGAACAAATGGTGAAAGACCCCTACATAGATAATAATGATTATGAGATGGATCCATATCCCTCCTATAATACTAAATTAGGGGCACAAAGACAAGATCTATTGGCTAACTATTTGGTTAATACACCACCTTAATCAGAACAAGACCAAGAACAAATAACACAATACCTAGCTATAATACCCATAGTTGATGAACTAGTTATAAAATAGTCATGCTCTACTAATACACCTTATACATATGATCTATTTTTGTTTGAGTTTCATTTATTGGATAATAAATATGAGAGTTTGGTTAGAGCCATAGAAGTAGGGGCGAAGTTTCTAGTAGACTTCCCTCATGAGAATTTACCAAGCTTAGTAAGAATGCCCCAAAACCTAATTTATGATAAATAGGCTTCTTCTAGAACTCCTTTGGCTCTAGTCCAAACAACATATCAGGACCCTAATATGCCTAATAGAGGAAAAAGCCTCGTGGAAGAACACATTAACCAAATGCAGATTGCATATCAAACCTACTTGAATCTAGCATGTAGTTTCAATCAAATGACCATGGTGAGTAAACCTATTATTGACTTAGTTCCTTCAATAGGAGTTTTGAAAGAGTTAATTGGTTAAGATAATTATAATTTAGACCCATTCATCCAAAACACTTTGGTAGATAACTTGCAGCATATGCCCATTATTGAGGAAGTGTCTTCTGCTTCTACATAGATTAACGAGAAAAATATAGTGGGCAATGTGTAAGTAACATCCAATCCAAATAAAAGTGGTACTAATACATAAAAAATTAGCCAACAAAATGTTCCTTTAGTTAAAACTACCAAATCAAGGAGTAATAATTTCTACATCCCAACCTTAACCAACTAATTCATAAATCATAAAACCAATAGGAATATGTAATCAACCAGCAACTAGTGCAAAGCCTCAACACTAGAATGTGATGAATCTTACTCCTCCTTAACAAATGATGAGTAGTATTCCACAACATCATGCATAATATAGTGTATCAATGAAACCAAGGCTAAATGTATTGCCATTTAAACAAGGGACAACTAATATTCCACCTCGTTATGTAGTAAAAAACATACCTCTTCAGTCATAGACTAGTGTACCAATCCAAAACCAAATGATGACTAGCCAAAAATGTATTGATATTGGTCAACAAAAGATGTTGTATCTTCAACATGATTTCATTTCCCAACTAGGATTCATGTAATAAGAAGGCTCCAATATTTATCAAGTACCTACTAGAAAAAAATTAGTTCAAAATGTGCCACAAGTTTAGAGACAGGGTTTTGGTCCACAAGTTCCCGCTAAATAGCAACACTCGATTAGTCAAAAACATATCCATTTTCAACCACAACCATAATAGTATATTTATATCCCTCCATCCCAACCACAAAATCCTCCAAGTTAAACATTCATAGCCAACCCAAATCAGAATATCACACAACTAAATTAACAATTTTAAGTACATCGTAATCCACATATGCATATTGCTAGTCCATTTCTCAACCAAACCAATGTACCCCAATAGATATCTCTATCATATCATGGTCCAAGTGTCCCACTTGTGACCTCCTAACCATCTACCCAAACTAATATTCTCCCTCAAACCAATGTTCCTTCTAGTTTTGTATCCTAAGAATTGTAATAGATGAAGAATTCAATTATTACAATTCATCCTGAGAACTGACTAAAAAGTTTAAGTTGGATGATGTGTGTTCTTATCCATTAAACATGGAGTACTTATAGATAACATTTCCTCTAGGATACAAACCATAAAAATTTGACAAATACAAAGGGAAAGGTGACTTTAAAATCCATTTAATCAAGTTCTTTGTCGCATGCCAACCAGTGACATAATGATATATTCATTTTTTTTTTGGTTCAAAGAAGATTGGCTAGACAAGACTTTGAGTGGTTCTTAAAATTACCCAAGAATTCACTAACATATTTTGATGATCATTTCTATAAGTTTGTGTAGCACTTTTCCTATAATCTTGAACATGAGATTTCATTGTTTAACTTGACACAAGAAAAATAAAAAGCTGGTGAGAGTTTTTCAAGTGACATACAATGATGGAGATCCATTTCAATCTGATTCACCCATAGTTTACCAGATAAACAATTAGCCACTATGTTTACTAAAAATTTGCATAGTGAGAGAGCTTATCATCTGGAACTACAATGTGCACATACTTTTAAGGAGATCATCGACAAAGGCTTATTGATTGAGAGATATATTATTAATAAAGGGATCATCAAGCTTACTTCAACTAATCAAAATAAAGGTACCAATCTGGAAAGTGGCCAAAACCAACATTCAATCCAAGCACAAGCATCACAACTAGCACAAGCCAATAACCAAGAGAGACCAAAGAAATTTAATTGTAATAGGAATATTATGGGTAATAGAGTAACTAAGTACATCATGTCCAAATAGTGTAAAAATCATCTACACCACCTGTTTAGCTTAATCCTACCCAATAACCTCTCCAACTAACACCATAATCATAAAAACCAAGACCCATGTAATAAATGTAACAACCTTTACCATTACAAACCCCTCCTCCAAGAAGAATTATGCCTACTCATCATGTCTTTAGTGACCTAGGAGATCCTATTAAGTTTTTATTTCATAAAATTACTATTTCTAATTTGATTAGTTGGCCTATACCAAATCATTATCCATAAGGCATTCCTTATCTTAATTGGTACTATGAAAATGAATTATTTGAATATCATTAGGTCAATGGGTATAATCTATGAAGATGTGTGCAAATAAAGCATTTGATTGAAAATATGTTAGATAATGGGGATATAACATTAGATAATGGTTCTTCCACCTCCAATCAAACTCTTGGGATTTATCAAAATTCCTTTCCCCAACATAACACATAACAATAATATAACAATAAATAACAATAACAACAACACCAACTAGTGAAACAACAAAATCAATAGTATAAAAATCAAAATCCAAACCAACAGAATCAATAGTAGAACCTACAACATTAGAATAATAGAGAAAACCAAGGTCATAATGGTAACAACCAACAAACCTATCATGTAGTTTTAAATGACTAAAACAGGGTTATAAGTCATATTGTAAGGGGTAGCATTAATACCATCTCCATTAATCCTATACTAAGCATTAATCAATCTAGACCATTGAGAAACAATAACAATCAACCAAATTACATAGATAATCCTTCTTTGACCTGGGGCTGCACATAAGAAAACCAACAAATTGGGACTTCCACTTTTGGACCTCATACTGATAATTTTCCCTTGCCACATGACCATATACAAGTGCACCAACATTCAAGACTTGTCCTATCTAGTCCCACACCATTCCTAGAATTTGTTAAAAATTATGGTCCAACATCTAATCCTAATTATGCAATCACAACTTGAAGGTAAAAAATTACTATCCTAGGCTCACAACCATCTACCACTTTGCCTATTATCCAACCAACAATTCAGCCTTAGAATAAACCATTCACTATTAATCAAGACAAGAAGTTTGATATTGTGGCACAAATTTCTATTTTAGATTTTCTATGAATGTTAACAATCCACAAGAACATTTTGAATGAGTTTTTAATCTAATCCACTTTTGCCAGTGACATATCTCCTAATAAATTTCAAACTTTAGTTAGACACCTAGGTCCAACCCATCAAGTCACATTCAACCAAAGTGATATGTTTTCCCTTGGTCCAATCAATAATAATCCATTATATATAAAAGTTTATATAAATCAACATAAAGTGAAACATGTCCTTATAGATAATGGATTAGACCTCAACATAGTGTCTCTAAAGATCATCAAGCTTCTTGGGTATATAATGGTAGATCTTAAGCTAAAAATGATAACTATCAAAGCCTATGATAATCAAGAAAGAGAATCATAAGGAACCATTAGCTTACCAGTTATCATTGGGCCTTTGACCCATGATACACTTTTCCATGTGCTTGATCTTGAGTTTTCATATAATATGATTCTAGGTAGGCCTTGGTTACATGATATTCATGCAATCCCATCAATGATGGACCACTGTATCAAGTTCTCCCATTCAAAGATGGAAGTGAATATTCCAAGAGATTTGCACCCATATGAACACTGCAAATATATTGAGGCTAAGTTTCAAAGATGTAATTACCAATATGGCATGAATCCAAGTTCAAATAAGGATAAAGGAAAGGCCATACTTATTAATCCTCCATAGCATAATTTTGTAGATCCTAATACCTTAGATTCCCTTTCCCACATGCTACCTCTTGAAGCTTCTAATCATTTGACCATTTTAGATAATGGTCCAAGGGATTACTTGACCCACGATACCTTCCATATTTCCAATCTTCATTAGAATCCAAAGACCTTTAAGTGACTTTAAAATACCCCACACATGCATTGGCAAAAAAGAACAAATTTAAGGGACCTGTCATGTTTGTACCAACATCTGGCCTAAAAATAGATCCTCTTAAAGGGGATGAATCATGGTTGTCCAATGACAAGCAAGCTAATTGTTATAAAAATGCAAAGTATCCTATTTTTAATAGGATCATGGAGTAACAAGTTATGAAGGAAGAGGCCTTGGACTGAATCAATAAGGAACCATTAAGCCAATTTCCATGACTAAGTACAAAATACCTTATGGACTTGGATTTAAATTGCTTGGGGGTGACCCCACATATATTATTCAAGTTCCATCAATGATGGCTAGTGATGATGATGATGACAGTGAAGTAGAGTCTAATCATAGCCTCACCTTTGATGACCTAGATAAGACTAACTTGTTTGATAACAATGTCATATGTACTCTCACCCAAGTCATTTTTCACAAGCCATTATCGTTATACTATCCCCAACTGATAGATTGCACCTAATAAGAATCCAATTTATTGATTGATGAGTTTTAGAATGATGATGCATTCTATGGTTTTCTAGGCTTTAAAGACAACATTCTGTTGGGAGATCATAAATTAAGATTCTCAGTTACATTAGATCCTAAATCCTATTTTGGAGACTAGGTGAACACTCTTAGCCAAAATCAATTAAATAAAACATTGAGGTCCCAAAGTGAAAACCTCTCTAAGGCACTTTTTAACCAAGGAAAAAGTAAAGATAAAGGCTAGTCTAGTGGTGAAAACCTATTTAAGGTGCCATTAGGTGGGGATGTTCATTCTTTTTTGAATTTAGACTAGGAGACCACCAACGATGAACTTGCCTATGGATCCAAGTTTATTTTTGCACAAAAACAAGTATTTGATCAAATTATTCAAGATTTTTTTACTTTTTTTATCACATGGACAAATCTTCCATTGGGGGACTCAAATTCATCATGCCTAGGAGATGTTGAGGAGTAAGTCTTAATAGAGGACCCTAATATAGTTCAATAGTTTAAGTCTTTTCCTATTATCCTAGAAGATGGTTTGACCCTTCTAGTCAAATATAGAATAGAGGTAAACATCAGGACTCCATCAGACCTAAAATGAATAAAATTAGGCACGTACCTCACTAAGGAGGAATGTTAAGTCTATATAGCTTTGTTGATATAAATTATAGATATCTTTGCATGGGCTTATTCTGACATGCCAGGTTTGGACCTTACCTTGGTTTTGCATCACTTTGTTGTCAATCCTGATGCCAAACTAGTAAAACAAAAGCTACGTAAGATGAATCCTCACATTTTTGTCTTGGTAAAGAAAGAGTTGGAAAAACTCTTAGAAGCAAGATGTATCTTGTCCATTAACTACTTAGAATGGATATCTAATGTTGTACCTATTAGCAAAAGTCCTAAAAGAATTATAATCTATACTAATTTATGAGATATAAAAAAATATTTTCCTAAGGATTAATTTTCATTTCCTAATATTGACATGATATTTGACTCCACAATGGGTTATGAAAAGCTTTCACTCATGGATGGCTTTTTAGGATACAACCAGATCAAAATAACACTAGAAGACCAATATAAAACAATGTTCACCACTCCATGGCAAACATTTTGTTATCAAGTACTGCCATTTGGTATTAATAATGCTAGAGATACATGTCAAAGGTCCATGACTATCATATTCCATGATATGATGCATGATATTGCTGAAGACTATGTCGATGACATATTAGGAAAATCCAAGACTAGGACCAACCATACAATAGTGCTATGTAGGATATTTAAAAGATTTTAGGAGTAAAAAGTTAGAATCAATCCAAATAAATGTGTGTTTGGTGTAACCTCAGGAAAATTAATTAGTTTCATTATGTCTCATAGAGGCATTGAATTTGATTTGGCCAAAGTCTATGTTATAATTGAGATGTTGCCACCATATAATTTGAAGCAATTCCATAGTTTATAGGGCAAGATCTAGTCAATATGATGCTTCATCTCTCAATTAGTAGACAAATGTCATCTATTTACACATATTATAAATAAGGTAGTCACATTTCATTGGGATGGTCACTGCCAAACAACTTTTCAACAACTCAAGGACTATTTAGTTAATCTACTTGTTTTGTTACCTCTTATGCCAGGAAGGTCATTTGTGTTGTATCTATCAACTAATGACAATGCCTTGGGGGAAATTTTAGCTCAACATGATAACAATGAAAAATAGCATTAAGTATACTAATTAAGATATACCTTGGTCACATATTAACACAACTATGTGCCTATTGAAAAAGCTTGTCTAGCCATGGTCTTCGTCGCTCAAAAACTGCACCTTTACATGTTGAACAATAAGACCATGGTTATTTCAAAAGTAGATCCGCTCAAGTATCTAATATCTAAAATATAATTACAAGGTAGAATGGTTAAATGGATCATGCTTCTTAGTTACTTTGACATAGAGTATGTTACTTAGAAGGAAATCAAGGGATAGGTTCTTGTAGATCAACTTGCTGAAGCACCACTTAAAGACATAGAGCCACTCACATTTCATTTTCCTAATGAATCTATAATGACCATAATTGACAAACCTCTTGAGGATTAGCACTAGAATCTATATTTTGATGGTTCATTTACTGCACATGGATCAAGGGCAAACCTCATATTTATTATATTACAGGGGGATCTAATCTTTAAATCATTCAAAATCATTTTTTCTTGTACAAAAAACATGGCCAAGTATGAAGTACTTGTCATAAGAATTTGATAGGTATTAAAATGGAATATATCTCATCTAAAGGTTTATGGTGATTCTCATTTAATCATCAATCAAGCCACAAACCAAAGACAACAATTTGGTTTCATATAAAGCTATGGTCGACACTCTCAAGCAATAAATTACTAACATTCAGTTTGAGCATATACCAATGGCTAGTAATAAAACTAAATATTCCATGGCTACTATCAGTTATCTAATTTGACAAATAGACAAATCTAGAGAATATCAGATCCTTTTTGAAAATTTATTCATACCAACTCATTAACCTTCAACTATTGCAATGATTTGTGATACTACTGGTCTTAATTCCATTTGGCACTCAGACCTTTACAACTACCTTCATGACAAAGTTTTACCACATAACCTATCTCAAAAACAAACCAAAGCTTTTATTCATCATTTCACTCATTATACTCTACTTGGATCCACCCTTTACTGTTGTAGTTTTAATGCAACTTTGCTTCATTGTTTAACTTTGACAGAGTCTACACTAGCATTAAGAGAAGTTCATAGAGTATGTGGAGCTCATTATAACAATGTAGTCCTATCCAAAAATATCTTGCATACTGGTTATTATTGGTACATTATGGATATATATGTAGTTACATATGTAAATAAGTGTGACAAATGTCAATGACATGTTAATCTAATTCATGCCCCATCACAAAATCTAAAATTGATGTTGACACCATAGCCATTTAATACATGGGGAATCGACCTCATTAGGAAGATCAACCCCAATTAATCTAATGGCCATAAGCATATCCTTATCACAACTAAGGATTTTACTAAGTGGGTTGAAGCTATACCCCTCACTTACATTGTTTGAAAGCAAATTTCTAAATTCATCTTTAACCATCTCATTTTCTACTACGGTATCCCCTCCAATATTATATCTGATAATGGAGGCTCATTCAATAACAAGGATGTTGACAAGATATGTACCAAATACAACATAACACAACATTTCTCTATAGAATATTACCCTATAGGTAATGTCTAGGTTGAAGCATCAAATAAAATCATTGTCAGTATTCTCAAAAACATTGTCAATGATGCCGATCATGATTAGCACCTTCAGATATTCCATGCCCTTTGGGTATAACATACCAATCATTGTACCCCCAAAAGAGCCACTCCATATTCACTTGTTTATGGTATAAAATCCATCATTCCCATTGATGTCAATTTTCCTTCACTATGCATAGCTTTCAAGCATGTCCTAGATGATCACAACTATCTAGTAACTCACTTGTAAGAGATCGAACTACTTGATGAAAAATGCATAGATGTGTTCAACAATCTTCAAGAATATCAAAACCTACTCAAAGGCCACTATAATTATTGTGTCAAGTATAAAACTTTTGAACTTAGTGATCTTGATCTTAAATAAAACCAAAATAATACCATGGTTGAGAAGAAGCATAAAGGTAAATTCAAACCAAAGTAGATAGGATCTTTCATCATTATTATAGATTATGGATCAGGAGCATACATGATCACCTCACTAGATGGAGATGAACTTCCTAAACCATTTAATATTATTCACCTTAAGCACTATTATGCTTGAGTGCTAGGGTGTATTCTCTATACGAACCATTTTATGTTGTGCCATTTTGTCCCTATTCTTCTTTGTATGAATAACATACTTATCATTCATTTTAGCCCATTCCATCTAATTTACCATCTCATTCTATCGAGTAAATCTATTCTAAATACAAACTCATTTGACCTTAGTTTTTTCCATTATTTATGTATTTTTAGTATCAAAGAATATGATCAATTTTATTAGTTGCTTCAAGTACTTCAGATAGAGATTGTATTTTGGAGAAGTATGAGATAATTTTTGGTATTTGCATCCTTCATTTGTTATTCCTTTCTTATCACTAGTCTTGCTACTAATTATAACCACCATTGGGAAAATTAGTACCATTGATCCATACCATTGTGTCCTAGTTATAACTACCTATGGGTAAACTAGGGGCAACATTTTTTTATTGAGCCTTGACATACCAACTTGCCACTTCTTATGCCATATTATGCCTTTTTACCTACTATACCTATTTTATTTGAATTGATTGCTACACTAGTTGATTTCCTCTACTGTATGGCAGAACTACAATGACTTGAGGTCCTACTCTGAGACTATGTAGGTAGTGATTAGTACTTGTTGAGGTTAGATCAGTTACCCTTTTCACCGTGCTCTCACCATTTTTCAAACAACCTAAGTTTGAATGATCTCTCCATTTTATGAGCAACCTAAGTTTGAATGCTCTCATCATTTTATGAGTAACCTAAGTTTCAATACTCTCACCATTTTATGAGCAACCAAAGTTTGAATGCTCTCACCATTTTATGAGCAACCTAAGTTTGAACACTCTGATCATTTTATGAGCTTGAACCAGTTAGTGTCTCATCATTCTTGATCAAGTTAAGATACTTCAAAAACTCCAAAAATATTTGTAAAATAATTAGAAAAAACCAAAATAATATTGACCATTTCTTTGCCTTAAGGATTCTGGAAAACCTTACTAAGTTTCAAGAAAACCACTTGTCACTTAGTTTCCCCATCCTTTTTGGCTTTTTTCTCTCATGAACTTTCCTTTTTGAAATACCATTCCTATTCTTCTATCACATCCATTTTGTTTTTTTTCATCGGTTATCACATTCTTCCCATTCCTTGGGAGAACTACATTTCACCTAAAGTTTTTAATTGGATATTACATCCATGGAAGTATGTAGGAAACATCCACTTGCCTAGTGTATATGGAGACAACTTAGCCACCCCCTTCCTTTTTCTTCTATTCCCTTATTTTTTTGTTTGTTAAGTTATCACCTATTTTCTAAGGGCAATGTTTATATGGTTTTTATTACATTATTTGTTTGTTTGTTTTTGCTTATTTTTTTTGTTTGTTTGCTTTCAACATTGTTTCCTTGATTCAATTTATATGTGTTCATTGGGTGATTGCTTACCCACACTTAAACTTGAATCAATCCATATTCATATGTTTACATTGTCATCATGGTTTCTATCATTAGTGCATTGTTTTCTATTGAGTATTATATTATAGGAGTTAGTCCTTATGCATATTTTGTCTAAGTCTTAATGGTGTTATACCATGATGTCTACCAACATGTGTTATAACAAACCTCAACTTAAAAAATTCTATTAAAAAATGGAAACATCAACATCTCTTTAGCACCGGCATACTGATTCAGTCCCAATCATATCCTAAATAGAGTAATTAACCATGAAAGAATTTTAACCTTTATTAATTTAGATGAGCATCTCCCGACTAGTAGGTTGTTCTAATTCATCATTACTCTCTATTTTAAGTTATCATCATCATCAACCAAGTTTATCATGTTTTCCATAATCAAGGTCTAATGATTATAACTACCTATGGGCAAATCATTGCACACTGTCCCACCTACATTTCTCAATGATTATAACCACCTTTGGGAAAATCATTGTGTTGTCACCACTTTAATTTTTTGTCCCATACAAGGGCATGTTATTATCTTGTTTATCTATCCTAACTAGGGTAGCTCCATCTTCTCAATGACTATAACCGCCTTTGGAAAAATCATTGTGTTATCATACCACGTTGCCACTATCAGGGTACAATGCTTATAACCGCCTTTGGGAAAACCATTATACACAATTCCATTTACATTCTCAATGGTTTTTACTACCTTTTTAATATCATTGTGTTTTCACCCCCATCATATTTCCTTTATTTGGTACCCTCATTTCACTTGTTTATTTTTAAGCGACCGTTTGTCGACCTATTTATGCCAACCATTCCCTTAAGGGGTATCTTATGGTTAGTTTATCATCACTTTAGTTGTAGGTATACAAGACTTTTAATTTTTTGAGAATATGTTACTGTGCTTATATCTTGCAATGCCTTTCCAAACAAGAACAAACTGTAGGCACCAAAATATAGCCACTAATAACCTCCAGCCAGGGTTTTGACTAATTTATATCAAAGTGCACAATTTGGCCTAAAAACACTAAAATATATTAAATGAGTTAAAATTTATATATTCAAGTGCTGATTTTAGCCAGATTATCATTAAATGAAGCAATGTAATTTATGGGCAAGCTAACTTTGATCAGATCATTTTGAGTCAAAATGCTAATTTTGCACCTGGGTGCTCTAGATTGCTCTTTTTTTAAAATATCTTACACAAGACATGTCTCTTTGTTATTTTTTGTTGAAAAAATCATAAATAGGATAATGAATCCAATATATTTGACATTGAATTATAATTTCAATCTAGTCAAATTTTGGACTAAAAACAAGTCATTCTGATCAATTTGAGTAATTTATGCACAATGTGCTTAATCATGCTTAAGAGATAATTAATCCAAATTAGAGCCTAATTAATAATTCCATGAAAAATTGTTGAAAAATTCTTTTTAGAAATGAATATTAAATATCTACATCATCAAGTGACATCATTTCTTGGGAAGACATCCCTAGACCATAAATGCCACAAATATTAGGATTCATGCCTCCCATGCCTCATCAATGCCCTCCATGCATCTTAAGTGCCCCTCTATACCAAATATTAATGGAGATATTTTCATAATTAATTTAATATTTGTATTTATCCTTAGCCACACATCTCAATCTTGAGATGGATGGTTTAGGTCGATCCTCAAACCATTCCAAAAATATATAAATAGAGAGGCCATAAACATGAATTAAGAAATATTGATAATGTAAAGTTATAATGCAAAAATGATTCCAAAGGATATTTAAATTAGTGTTACCATGAAAAATTGATTCCAAGCCAAATCCAAAAGTGCCAAGGAGAGATGGAGGTACCCAAGCTTCCATTGATGTAGACTTCATGAGCACAAGCCGAGCAAGCCACTACAAAAGCATTTGGAGCATCCAAGGAAGGTGAAGAATTATTTTTTTTTCCTTTTTTTTTATTTTGTTTGTCATTTATTTTTTTGTTATTAATCTCACCCTAGTAACTAGGCATGAAGGTGTTAGTTTAGTGTGTTGTTTATTAATTTGCTTTGTTCATTTTGTCACTAACACAATACTAATCTCCTCTTCTTAGTCAAATTCCTAGTTAACAGTATATACTAACTATATATTAACATGCATTTTTATTTTACTAATATGTAATAAATTTATCAATATTTCCCTTATATATACTAGCATGTATTTCTATTTGGTAGATCTATTGAAATTAAATATCTTGGGAATGGCTCGATGTTTGTGTAGGACTGATAATATTCTCAGTATTTACTCAATTTTAATAGATATTCCTAGATCAATAATTCATGCCAAATTTGGTTCAATAATAGACAAATTATTTCTCATATAAAATTTAGAATTTTGGCATAAGCATAAGCACCTACCTGGAAAGTTGGAAAACTTTTCTTTGACTATTCCTCCTTGTTAACTCTTTTTTTATTCTATGCTATGTCCTCCATGGCTCTTTCTCTCTTTGAAAGTTTTCTCTTTTAATTAATATGTATATCACTCTTTTTTTTAAAACAAAGTTTATATGTGTGTGTGTGTCTATATATATATATATATATATATATATATATATATATATATATATATATAGACACACACACACACACACATGCACGCGCGCATGCACGCACGCACGCACGCACGCACGCACACACACACACACACACACACACACACACACACACACACACACACACACACACACACACACACACACACACACACACACACACACACACACACACACACACACACACACACACACACACACACACACACACACACACACACACATATCTCTTGTATGATTTTTTATTCGTCGTATGCATTATTTAAGAGGTCACTAGTTTAATTAAAGATTGAGTTTTATGTTAGACAAAAACTATTTTGTGAAAGAGGAATATTATGTTTCAAAATACAATGATATATATATATATATATATATATATCATTGTATTTTGAAACATAATATGCCTACACAAAATAGTTGTTGTCTAACATAAAACTCAATCTTTAATTAAACTAGTGACCTAAATAATGCATACAATGAATAGAAAATCATACAATAGAAATCATACAACTAGTAATTTCATACAATAAGTTACAATGACCATACTAACAAAGATCAAATTTGTATAAATTATATAATTAATGAGTCCATATTTTAACTTAGCTAGGAGTATACAGTGCTACAATAAATAATCCAAGAATAGCTTTATTATATAAATTGATGTAGTAAAATTATAAGTCGATATATAAGTAAGGCATTAAACAACACAAAATAATGGTGTCTATACATATGGATAGAGCCTAGATAAAGCCCCAAACTATCTAAAGATAGGTTATTATGTCGAGCTGCAATATTAACTAGAATTTTAATTGTGTATTTATTATCTTCCTTGGCATCTTGACCAAGCATGTTGTGAATAGAAGAAATATTAGAATGAATTAAATTTATTATAGGTTGTGATTTTTATCAAGTGAAGCGACTTGTGTTTATGGGCAATGATTTAAATATATTAACATATTTTATTAATAGAGTGATAGATATATATATATATGAATTGAAGAAATATTAGAATGAATTAAATTTATTATAGGTGGTGATTTTTATCAAGTGTAGCGACTTGTGTTTATGGGAAACACTTTAAATATATTAACATATTTTATTAATAGAGTGATATATATATATATATATATATATATATATATATCACTCTATTAATAAAATATGTTAATATATTTAAATAGTTTCCCATAAACACAAGTCATTTCACTTGATAAAAATCACCACCTATAATAAATTTAATTCATTGTAATATTTATTCTATTTTCAGCATGCAAGATGCCATGGAAATGAATAAATACACAATTAATATTCTATTTAATATTGTAGATCAACATAGTAACCTATCATTAGATAGTTTGGGGATTCATCAAGGCTTTATCCATATGTATAAATGCCATTTTTTTGCTGTTGGCTAATCCATGGTTTACCCAAAAAAGTATATACTAACTATATATTAACATGTATTTTTATTTTACTAATATATAGTCAATCTATCCATATTTCCTTTATATATACTAGCATATATTTCTATACTATAGATCTATTGAAATTAAATATCTTGGAGGTGGTTCGATGTTTGTTTAGGACTAGAAACATTCTTAATATTTAATTAGTTTTAATATAGATGACTAGATCAATATTTCATGCCAAATTCGATTAAATAATAAACAAATTATTTCTCATAGAAAATCAAGAATTTTGGCACAAGCATAAGTGCCTACCTGGCAGGTTGGAAAACTTTTCTTTGAATATTCCTCCTTGTTAACTCTTTTTCTATTCTATGTTACGTCCTCTATGCCTCTTTCTCTCTTTGAAAATTTCCTCTCTTAATTAGGATGCCCCCTTGTAATAAATAGGCATAACAATCTTTTTTTTAAACAAAATTTTCCTTTTTTGTTTTAAATACTTTTGTTTTTCTTTTATTTTTTTTTGTTTTTATTATTTTTCTATTAAATTTAATTCTTTTTTATTTTCTAATTTTTTCTTTAAATTTCATTTTATTTTATTTTACTATCTTTTCTCATTTTTCCTTTTTCTAGGGAAATTTCTATTTTTTGTATATTTTAACACTTAAACGTCAAAATTATATGATTTTATTAAATCAATTACCATCCATAAATATTATATCAATTCAATTTAAAATTTTATAATTTACTAATAATTGATATTCTAAATTTACTTTTACCAATAATATTCCTACCTACATTAATGTCAAAACATGTTAAACACACAAAATACTTTATTATGAAATTTAACTATACTGACAAACCATAGAAATTAATACTCCAAAGTAAGTAATAAACACACCATAAGAAAACTATTTTTAATGCATTTATACCATGTGCTAACTATTGTGGTGTGTGTAAGGTTTTCACTAATTATTTGTCGACCTCTAACATCTCCATCTACATCACCCTCTCTGATGATGCTATCCCTCTGACATGATTTGATGATTAAGTTCTCTTATGTCCACTTCACAACATAAACTTAATTAGGTCATATCACATGATAAACATATAGCATAAAATATAACTAAAACAACACATCAATATGTTTAAAATGTAATTGCATACACTATATAGTTAACTTATAGCAAGGCAATCATGTACCATCATGTATCTAAGCAATATTATACTATCCCATAATAACATATATCTCAAACTTAATTAAAAATAAATAAATCTAAATTTATTATCTATAGATATCCATAGACAATCTAGCAAGTTTGTTTGGTGAGAAATCAAGATGTAACATCTTTCCCCCTTAAAGTTAGTCATCATCCCTAATGATTCTTATTCAAACATTATTTTTTAATTAAAAATGTTATTTATAAATGCAATAATATGGTATACAATATTAAATTATGTAAATAAATGAAAATTTACCTATAGAACTCATCGTAGTTCCTTCAAGTTGTACTATTCATATAGTATTGATCTAACAAGACCCTATTTTATGACATCTCCCTATTAATCATAGTTGTGAGCATTAGTTACTATGATTGATTCTATTATGACCACTCTGAGGTCAAAAATTATTAAGACAAGCCTATATACTATAGGATTGACCAATTTTGTTACCTTGAAGGGTCCCACATATCTCATTAAAATTTTCACTAACTTCCTAGGAGCACATAATATCATCATACAAGTCAAAATAAATGACCAAGGAGAGTTACAAAAAATATTCCATCCCCTCTGCACTTCTCTCTAACCTAGCGAGTGTTTTTCTCATTCCATAGAAAAGTGTTTAGCAATCCTGACAAGAATAATGTGTATAAGTTAGTACTATCACTACCCTGCATATCTCCTAATAAGTATAACACGTCAATAATATCATTACTCCATAGATCTCCTGATAATTATGATGATGAATAAGAACTAGAAATATTATATTTCCAAAGTATATAAAATTAAGGAATAAATGTTTCCTAGTATATATGTATATGGCCATATAATGGAATTTGACAAGTCCATCTGTCAAATCTTGAATTCAGCAAATCTATTTATTATATATAAACTTAGTGACTACTGATTCAATGTGAGACTAATTAAAATCCACTCATATCACTTAGTACTCATGTTCTTAATTCACTGCACTTTCCTTAGGTCTTCATGACCTAATGATCTCCAAAATGTGTACGAGTTTAAATAAACCACAAATCCATACTAATAGATAATAGAGAACAATACTATATGCTAAATATTTCAATATGTATCAGCATACATACAAACTAAATCATATAATCAATCCATAATTATATTAAGTTACTACTAGATAAACATACTAGTATCATATTTCCTAGCTTAACCTATAGTGTTATATACATAGTTAAGAGGGAATAATGTTAAAATTAACATAACATATAAATGCCAAGGATCACACCATCCTTTCAACCTTATAAAGGAATAATGGATACAATATCTCCATTCTTGCTCAATTATAATGTAGCAAATTAAGAGTTTATCTCAACCCTTAGATTGACAAGGTGCTTCATACATACTATACCCTACTTGCTTCCGATGAAAGATAAAAATAACTCTTCAAAACAACATGTTTTAAGCCAAAATAGTACTGTATCAATCTATTCAAGGGTGAATAACAACATAATAATTATAATCAACTTATAGTTCTTAATCTAAATTTTTTTATACAATTCAAGATTTGCCACTCCATGTGGTCTAAAACCTCAAGTTAGATAAAGAAGTGACCCAAAAGAGTCACAAGTGAAAATTAGATAACTATCATCTCAAAAAATCCTACATACCCTCACAAGCTAAAAATAAAAAACTGAAACTCAATGTTACCAAAACAATACCTACTTACAAAAAATTTAAGTTTGGTATAACAATCTATTTCTACAACTGAGAGAGGAAACTAACCATAAAATGTACCAATCCATCCTATCCTAAAAATTATTTCTCAACAAGAAGTGGAATATATTCCCCCATAGACTTTAATGGTATATTATCAAACACCATTTCAAAAACAATTTTTTCATTTATGAGAACACTAAATCAATATCAAGAAACTATGAATACTCTTAGTAGCTTATAAAGATACCAAAGGAGAATGATATTATAAAAACTAACCTTGAAGCTAACTAAGAGAGATGACACTTCTTCCTAACCCACAAAATTTAAGAGATCAAATTCCATAAAAAAACTCCTAACACAAAGGAATTCCCAACCAAGACACCAACACTCACTACAAGAAAATTCCCACCATACTAGGTGGGAAAAAAACTAAATATGGTCTGATAAGATTTTCCATTTCTAGGATTAGTGAACATAGAATATAAAAACTAAGGCATATATTTTTAAGTGAGAATCATCCCATGATTGTTAATTACTCACAACAAAAAACACAAATGATAGAGGGGACTTGATTAATAAGCAAAGATATAATCATCCTCGAGGTGTCTATCCAAATGATCATAAATAAGGTAGGATACTCTTGTTCACAACTTATGAACTATGTTATACACTCACCTACCCAAACCTCAATTACAACCAAATCCATTGAAATACTCATTAAACCAACCCTATAGCAACTCTAAGAGATTACAAATGCTTCTAAGGTACACAATCAATGTGTCACACTCATTTCATGAATGTCTCATAATTACAAAAGTCACCAAACCATACAAGAAGATATACCAAGTCTCAAAACTCCAATCATGGTGTAACATGATTATGCACTGAGGTACTATATCCAAAAATACTAGTTTAATACTTCATGTCACTAGGTTAACACTAGTGAACAAAAAGACACAAAAATGCTAATGGACTCATTAGGTCCTAGAGTTTGATCTATAGCTCTGATACCATATGCAATAACCCCATTAGGGTCAATTAGAAATACATGATTTTTTTATCTAAATTAAACACATATATCAAAAATATATTACACCAAGAGAATCTACAAAGACCATATGAAATACTCAATATGAGATAATATCAATAAGCATATTACAACATACATCATTAATCTCTATATCATAAGAACACATCAAAATGCAAATATAGAAAGTAACTATATTAACTTTAACCATAATTGATACAAGTCTATAGTATCCATTATCAATATATAATAATAAGTAATTACAACTCTTATTATAATATTCAATAATAAGTACAATACAATACAATGTACATAAGAGATGCATGGCTTGCCTAGAGCATAGTCCCTGAACTCAAGTATCTGTGGAAATCTCAAGTGTCATCTCAATAAGTAGTAATGTTATGGGGAGGAAAGCATCATCCAAACACTTTTCCACACTAACCATAGACCAACAATCCCCCACACTAATCCTATTATAAAATGAGCTTCTCTTCATGAATGAGTAGATAGTGATGATATGATTTCTAGACTAAACATGTAGAATACCATTCTATTGTAAGATATCCTACAAAAATGGTAAATCATAATCATGAAATGATAATATCTCACTAAACAGAATTTGGCCCAAAGTTTTACAAATAATAAATAATAATGATCTATACATCAATCAAATTCATACACACCACTTGATCAGATTACCTTCATCTGTCAATATGATATTAGTAATCCAATAAAGTCTATCTCACTCCTTACTCCACATTAGGAATGAAAATTGGTCAAATACAATTCAACCACAAGATTCATTGAATTTACATCCTACTAATAAACACATCAAGTAACATGCTAAACATAGGAATAATCAAAGCATATATTTATTTTGTCAAATATATGAATGAATATTACATTATTTTCTATTACATACAAGAAACAATGACTATAATTCATACCACATGAGTCAAATACACATTAAATGTAGATTTCAACTTTCACAATTTATTTCTAAACATACTACACCCTTTGATAACCCTTATTATCATAATCTAGTGTTCAAAAATATAATT
Organism: Torreya grandis; assembly: GCA_037957365.1. NCBI lineage: Eukaryota > Viridiplantae > Streptophyta > Pinopsida > Cupressales > Taxaceae > Torreya > Torreya grandis. Next base: position 2,374,283 of record JARHVA010000665.1, on the reverse strand, counting down.
ACTAATTATCCATAATCAGTCCTGTAAATTAATCTTAAATACATGGAAACATAAGCCTTTATTCAAAAAACTAGATATAACAAATCAAGTCATAATTCCCATGAAACACAATAATATACTATCATAGCATCAATTAAACTCTCAGATTTGTATGCACGTATACATTAATTTTTACTACTATCATAAACATACTATTCATGCATACATTTAATTAATCAAATATAGATGTGAGTTAGACATAACAATTATAGTATATACCATTTAGGTACAACATACATTTATATTGTAGTACTCTATGATATTTTGTGTTATCATAGCTCATAAGTACATAAAAACATATAGCCTAACTTATGATTTCAAGAATAAAATGAGGCATATATATATATTAACAATCAATCAAGTATGGGGTTATACCACCCAAGTATACCCTAAATTTAAACTGCATCCTACCATTCAAATTAACATAACTTATAAGCATTCATCATGATGCATAATTACATGCTAGATATAACCAAGCATTTATACATATTATAACTTGTACTACACATTATAATTCAATACTGAATACATATAACTAACAATGAATCCATCATTTTTAGAGAAACAAAGAACTCATAACCCATTATAACATTTACTTAAACATCTCATTCTCTTTTTACTAGATGATTATTTTAATATGGTTATATTCTCAATCCCATAAACATTTTTATGACCTATTAACCATTCAATTAACTATAAGCATAGTTCCTATATACGAATACTGATACATGTAAATATACATCATATGAAAGTACTCCAATCATATGTAAATATTATATTAGGGTTCATTTGTATGTCTAAAACCAGAATCTCCCATATTTTAACTACATTTTTTTATAAATATAACCTTACACTTGGTTATAAGTTTACATTTATGTTGACATGGCTTCTCAATTTTTAGGATCTCATTATTGAATGTGTTTATATTTTTCAACATCTTAGAGGTACATTTTCCAACATACCCAATATTCATTAAACCCTTAAAATTACTCCTACCACTCATTTATTTTAGACTTAAATGTACTCTATACTATAAATAGCCTTTATGATTCTCAATTATAACTCAGCCAATATAAGTCATTGATAGGCTAAACATAATAATAATATCATAATGTTAAGAAGCATGTACATACATTCTTGGTAAAAAATTATGGCTTTAATATGACTAGTCATTACCATTCAAATAGGTATGATGGGCATGGTCATTCCATTAATTTTTCACCACTAGCATCACTTTTGGATAGAACAATCCTTTCAATAATCAATCCTATGGTAGGCATAAATAATCATCCCTAAACCTGATTCATCCACAATGCTAACATTATAACAAATATCTCGTATAGTAGTGTTAGTTTCAACATAGGTAAATAATATGTATATTAATATTATTGTTGTATATATATAATTTAGGCATGCTATAAATTGTTGCAGTATATGGTAATACATATTCTTCTTAATGTGTTACAAGTCTATCATAATGTGTGTGTGTGTGTGTGTGTGTGTGTGTGTGTGTGTGTGTGTGTGTGTGTGTGTGTGTGTGTGTGTGTGTGTGTGTGTGTGTGTGTGTGTGTGTGTGTGTGTGTGTGTGTGTGTGTGTGTGTGTGTGTGTGTGTGTGTGTGTGTGTTGTCATAATGTGATAGGTTAATGCAAAAAATATGATATCTCTTGATTTATAAAAATTATATGGAAATCAATAGAAATCATCCTAATGAAAATGATTTCTTCATATGATTCCAAATCAATATATATGTGGCTACATTTAAGATAATGAGTATGAGATAAATACTCTAGACACTAGAGACTACCATTTATATGCCCTTGTCTATATCAATGTTATAAATGGAGAATATGCCTTATTGTTCTTAAGGATGCTATCTATGATGAATATTAATTAGTTGCAAGGGAGTATGTGAAGTTGTTTTGTATATATATCACTATGTTCTAAAACATAAGATGCCTCCTTCACAAAAGAGTTGTTTCCTAACATAAAACTCAGTCTTTAATTGAACCTAGTGACCTCCTAAACCATGAATACAATGAATAGGAAAACATACAAAAGAAATAATATAGCTAATAATTTCATATGATGATTTAAATAAAACATACTAATAGAGATCATCCTTGTACAAATCATCTAATTAGTGAGTCTAGGTTTTAACTCAATTGGGAGTATACAGTTCTGTAATAAATAAGTCAATCATGACATTACTAAATAAATTGATTTAGTAGTTAAATCGTAAGTCACATATAAGTAAGTCACTATATATATATATATATATATATATATATATATATATATATATATATATATATATATATATAAAGTCACTGCAATTGATAAAAATCACTGCCTATAATAATAATTTTTCATTGAAATATTTATTCTACTCACTACATGCTTGGTTAAGATGCCAAAGTAAAGAATAAATATACAACTAATATTTTGGTTAATGTTACAGATCAATTTACTAACCTATCTTTAGATAGTTTGGGGTTTTATCAAGGCTTTATCCATATGTATAAACACCACTATTTTGGTGTTGTCTAATCTATGGTTCACACAAACAAGTGTAAACTAACTATATATTAACATGTATTTTTATTTTACTAGTATGTAGTCAATATTTCCATATTTCCCTTATATATAGTAACATGTATTTCTATTGTACATATTTGTTGAAATTAAATTTATTGGGAGTGGCTCAACATTTGTGTAAGACTGGAAACATTCTCAGTATTTACACAGTTTTAACCGAGATGCCTAGATCAACATTTCATGCCAAATTTGATTCAATAATAAGAAAATTATTTCTCACAAAAAATCAAAAAATTTGGCACAAACATAAGCACCTACTTGGTAGGTTGTAATTTTTTTTTTGACTATTCATCCTTCTTAACTCTTTTTTTTTTTCTACATCCTCCATGGATCTTTCTCTCTTCAAATTTTTTTCTCTCTTAATTACGATGACCACTTGTAATAAATAGGTGTATCACTCTTTTTTTTAAATAGAGTTTTCCTCTTTTGTTTTAAGGATTTTTGTTTTTGTTTTTTTTTTAATTATTTTCTATTAAATTTAATTATTTTTTTATTTTCTAATTTTAGTCTTTAAATTTTATTTTATTTTATTTTATTGTCTTTTCTCATTTTTTCTTTTTCCAGGGAAATTTTTATTTTTTAATATATTTTAACACTTGAATGTCAAAATTATATGATTTTCTTAAATCAATTATTATCCATAAATATTATAAAAACTCAAATGGAAATTTCATAAATTACTAAAAATATATATATATTAAATTTACTTTTGTCAATAATATTTGTACTAGCATTAATGATAAAATGTGCCAAACATGCAAAAGATTTCATTATGATATTTACCTATACTGGTAAACCATAGAAAGTAAAAATCTAAATAAAGTAATAAACACACCATAAGAAAAGTATTTTTAATGCATTTCTATCATGTGTTAATTATTATGGTGTGTGCAAGGTTTTTGTCATCTCTATTAACCTCTGACTTCTCCATCTACGTTACCCTCTCTGATGATGATTTCTATGGCATGCTTTAAGAGATGAATTTGCTTGTGTCTACCTCACAACATTCAAGTAATTATATCATATCACATGATGAATATATAACATAAGATTTAATCGAAACAACACATTAATATGCTCAAAATGTAAATGCATATAATATAGTTAACTCATAGTAAAGCAATCATGTACCATCATGTATCTAAGGAATATTATACTATCCCATGATATCATATATCTCAAGCTTAGTTTAAAATATCCAAATCTAAATTTTTCAGTTGTAGATATCCATGGATAATATAGCAAATTTTCCTAATGCAGAATCAGGATGTAACAAAAATGTTTTTTTAATTTCTTCCTTTGTAGGGTTATGTTTTTATTTAACATGAGCCCTTTTGGAGGGAATAGGCCACTTAGTAGAGGGTAGGTACCTTAGCTAATATAATGGTACCCATGTGACTACATGACATGTGAAAATGACCCTAAGGTGTTAGAGGATTTCAATGGCTTAAGATAGATGGAAAAAAAAAACACAACAAAACAATACTATGTTGGTGGGGGAAGCCTCATAGTCTCTCCATCATTTACTTTATGATAAGGGGTGGTCAAAATGCATTGAATATGAACCATCTCTAAATACAAATTAAGTTTAAAATTTAAAATAAATGAATGTATTTCATTCAAATATCATTTGATTAAGAAACATGT
>JARHVA010000665.1:2322500-2362500 GCA_037957365.1 Torreya grandis | reverse complement strand
GAATGGCTTGTCATTTCTTGGCAAGCCAAATATGTATTCTAGCTTGAATGATGTATGGTAGATGATGTTTTCCCACAAGATTACCAATTACTAATGACATCGATGGCCTTATAAATACACTGAGCTTAATCATCATGTACAAAGTGTCATCCTGCATGTTACCAAAACCTTCAACACTCATTTTCCCTTGTGTTATCTTCTTGATTTGAAATTAAATTTCTCAATCTCACACTTTAAAAATAATCTAAAATATAAATATTTATTTTTTCAAATGTAAAAAACCTTCCCCATAATTAAATAACTAAAAGAAATTTTATTTCTCAAAAATTTCCAAGTGATTTTTGATTTATTATTTCTAATTTTTATGTTATTTTGAGTGTGATGTATTTCATTTCCATGATAAACTAACAATAATTCTTTGTCAAAAAAAAATTTAGACACTACATTCATGTGATGACGAATATTTATAATAGTTGGTAGTCTATCTAAGAAATCCTTTGACATGACATTATTTGATTTTTTCTAACAAATTATGAATTCTAAAAGGAATATCCCTCATCTTGTTCATGGAAATATCTTGCATAGGTGTTAGGATGAAAGAAAAACACGTTTTCTCATTCTTTGGCTCTTTCAAAGTTTCTTCACTAGAAACCAAAAACACAGTAGGATTGGTTTTACCCTCATCACCTTTTGATTTTAGTGGGATTAATGTAAACCTTATTCTATCCTTAATAATCATGTAAGCATTTTCTCTACCCTCATTCATTTCTCTTCTATCAAACCACCATGGTCATCCCAACAAAACATGACATATGTCCATGGGCATAACATTACACAACACATCATCCTTATATGACTCAATCTACAAACTAACATATATTTCTTATTCACTAATATTTGATGACCTTAAGAAACTAAGAAATTAGTATGGGTTTAGATAAACTAAATATTTTATTCCAAGATTTTCCACCATTTATTTAGAAGCCAATTTATTTATGTTACTAGACTATCAATAATTATTTTTAAAAACTTGCCTCCCACTTTGAAAATAATATGGAATTAGTTATTTATTTGTATTGGTTCATATTACTTAATGGTTGGTTTTGATGATGATTTCTAGAGCTTCACCATATTTTGGATCTTTTGTGTGTGTTGGATACACAACACTATCCTCATCTATATGAGGAACAAGATTTTTTGTTTTATCCATCTTGATGTTATTTTAAAATATTTTAGGATAATCATAAGTTATATATGTTGAACATATTTTATATATTTGAAATATATATCCATGAGTCAACCACCTCTTCATCTTCCAAAGTATCCTCTTCCAAAATAAGAATAACCTCTTTCTCTTTGGGACTGAATCTTATTTTTTGAAGTTCTTGCTTCACCTTCATTATTGTGTTATTCTCTTACATCATTATTTTTTCATGTTCCTCTTAATATGATTCATCAAATCACTTCAACTTGAATATTCCTATCTCATCTAAAATAGAAATATGAGGTCCATTTACATATATTAAAACTTTTTCTTTATTATCTTTTATATGGACAACTCTAATGGAAAGTCTATAAAATATTCTATATACTCCTTTACATTCAAATCCTTATGTCTCAAATTATGCAACTTATTAAATAAATAAAGTTGATAATATGAAAGTGAGAATTTACCTTTCATATTTGGGAATATCTTTTCCCAATTTTTGATTATATCTTTTCCTCTTCTCTCTTTTTCCAAATACACATGATCCTACCATAAGGATGCCTGAATTTTCAACTTGGTTTAGGAAAAAATCACCTTCTTGGGATCTTTCATAGATTCATTGTCAAATTATTTATCCATATTCATGATCCATTCTATGAGTTCCTTGGGGCTCAAGTTTTCAATATCGAAAGAAATATCTAAATTTGGATTACTAACTAAAATTGCAACAAATATTAGAATTATACTCTCTAGTATATCCAATATCTTATATGATTCATCCCATTGACATGTTTTTATTTCATTACCACTCACATCTTCAACATATTCTCCTCATCTTTGTGTTGCTTCGATGTCAACCAATCTTGTTGTGATTCCTCTCATTGTCTTTACTAGGTCTATAACTATAGGTTCCCTTGGTCTTACAATATTGCTTTAAAACCCTTCAAGTGGGATTACCTTTGTGTGCCATATCTTCACCCAACTTCAATCTTTGGTTTCATAGATTTCCAATGACTTATTGAGTCAAAAACACACACAACCCAATAAGGAAAACCTTGTTCTAATACTAATTAGTACAAATGGGATAGAGGGGACCAAGTGAATAGATACCTTATTTTTTAGTTGTGTTTCTTGACTCTCACTCTCTCAAGGACAAAAGAATCATACTATAAACAAATATTTTATTTATTGATGTTCTGTTATAAATACTAGACACATTTTTCATACTCTACATATTCTTAATTTATGAAGAAGACACTCTTAGTCTAAAGACTACAATAAAATTATGTTATGCCTCTCAATTTTCCTCTATATATACACTTACACACTCTAAGTGTCTCTTAGCTCCTCCTCAACTCTACTATATACTATATTTACCATATTTCCTTACTTGATCTGCCTCTTTTGCTTGGATGGATGAAGATGAATCTTCCATTTCCCTTCAAAAAATTATTATAATCTTTGGTGGCTAACACTAGCCTCCTACCAAAATCATAGAGCTCCAATTACTTTAAAATCAAATCCACATGTCATGTTTGATAATTCTCAGTTGGTACTCTACACTTATTTTACACATGTAGACACATAAGTTTGGCCATAACTAGTTCACAATGCTAATTCTTGACATATTCCTAACCACATGAACTTCACCCAATTATATGATTCTTATTCGTCATTTATCTATGTACATTTGACCCTTTATTTACCATTATCACCATATATAAACTCGAATGTAAAATAGTTTAAGTTATCTTTAAAAACCTTCATAATATATTCAATATAAAACATTTGTTCTTGGTTCATCTATATAATTCCATGCTAAGAAAACATGATTGAAGTCTACCCATGTCCACTTAGGTCGATCGCATCCCATGTCTAATAATGACTATTTTCAAAATTTTAAATCAATATTTTGGATCTTGTTACATTTTTGCATGATTAATTAAATTCAATTGCTAAAATATTCACCCATAAATACATATCAAGATTTGATAATTTCCCCCACTTGCTAGTTACCTAGTTCAAGCATATAGACTTATGCACATTAAGAAAATATTCCATATTATTCACAAAGTTTACATCATTAACATGGAGTAGACTAATGCCAAGTCAAAAACCTTATAAATAAAGTCAAGAGATATCATTATCAATCACTAAATCTATCTTTTGACTACATACATATAGTCAAAGGAGTCAAAATTACACATTCACTCTAGGTAGGATAACTATGTGGGTTTGATTTCCCTCCTAAGAGAATTTTATATGTAGGTAAAAATCAATCATAAATGGGGTGATTGAGTTCAACTTACCCCATTACACTCCCCCCTTTTCTTGTAGGTTTTCATGTTAATAAAGGTACCTAAGGGGTTTAAATAAAAGAGAATATAAAAAATGATTTATGCATGACTAAACTCTAATTATGATATATCAAATTCCTCATCATTTATAGGCACAACATGCAAAAATATTAATTTATATGTAAATTAAGCTAAGACAATTCTATAGTTAATGGAATTATATGCACTATGTTACTATCCACTTATAGTGACTGTGCCCACATACATTTTCTTTTGCTTCTGATCTGTCATTTCTAATATTATGTTTTATTTTTATTTTCATGCCAATAGACTATCATAGTCATTTGAGATATTTTTACATTCAATGGAATAGAATGAATTGTGTTTTCATCCCCTTATAGTGGGCATGTACATATTTTGTTTTTGTTCTTTATTATGACCTTGAACATATACACTCATCCTTTCTTATGATTTTCACTATCAAACAATGAGAATAATTGACATGTATTTATATGCAATCTACGTATATTTATTATTGGTGCTTTCTAAAAATATAAGTTTTCATATTCAATAAATTTCAAAAATAAAATATTGAATATTTTACATCTTTAACATTTATATTTCTAATTTTACACATGTTACAACACATTACAAATTTATTTGATTTATATAAGAATAGTGTAAAATACCATGTGGATTAAACCATTAGTGTCTACACATTGAAAATTATAAAATTATTGTGGCAGTTGTGTAACAACCACCAACTTAAGCAATTATTTTGAAACTACCCCTATCTATAAAGACACTTCCATCATGCTTCCATAAAAGGGTCAATCTAACCTATAAAACATGACTAAAACCAACCCTTAAATATGTCATTTCCCTGTGGGGCTCTTGTCGATGTTATTTGACTTATGTTGATTTTATTTCACACATTCAAGTGGTCACAAGAATGACAACTCATAAAACACAACAAAAATGTACAAATGTGTGTATAAAAATCCAAACCCATTTTTTTGGATGATTAAAAATAATGTATGAATCTAAATGCTTCTACATTAAAAATTATCCCTATATTTCATATCCCTTCCTCTTTCAAGATAAAATAATTTTATTCTTTTATCATATAAAACAATTATTTTTTAATAAATTTCAACATAAATTAATTTTAAAATATCCCAACAAAATTATTAAAACATGAAAAACATTTATAATATTTTTCATAAATCTAATATTTTCATAATTTTCCTAAAACAAAATAAAAGTTAAATAATAATAATAATAATAATAATAATAATAATAATAATAATAATAATAATAATAATAATAATAATAATAATAATAAATAAAGAAATAAATTAATTAATTAATTAATTAAAATAGACCAAAATAGACTCCACATGCTCAAAATGGTCCATAGAATGCACTTATTTAGAAGTTGAAAGTGGTCCATGTCTTTCCAACCTTAACCTAGTCATATTAAATGTGACGAAATGTCATCCTATAATTTTTGAGTATTTTGAACCAATTTTCACATTAATCTAAATTAGATTCCTTTGTGATTTGAAAACACATCTATAATACAATACAGTAAAAAAACAACAATCTTATTTCACAATGACACATTGAAGCTTACAATTAAATCTGAGACATAAATTTCAAAACACACACATATAATATGTTATTAACACTATGCATTTTTAGTTGTTACAAAATTGGAGAACATGCAAAAAATATTTGTCCATTGCATTACTTATTTTATAATTGTTCACCAATGCACATCTGAAAACATGCTTGAGGTCATTTTTAAAAAACCATACCATATTACCAAAGGAAAAATCATAAAAAATAAATCTTACATAAGAGTGATAGATACCAATTTTTCCTCAAGTAATTTATTATGAACCAACAAAAAATATTCAGATCTAGTCTACCTAAAAATTAGATTCACCTACCTTACTTGGAAAATGCTACATCCCAATCTATCTCTGACTTATAATTAAAGGCATAATCAAATCCAAATTATTCTATCATAATTTTCAGGTGTTAATCCATCAAAATATGTAAGCTCGATCTAACTATTACTGCATCTTCAGTTAATAGACCACCTAAGCTCTGACAAATATAATCATAACTACTTGTTATACTTCAAAGGTAACAACGTACTACATCCCTTAGAGGGAATAGTGGCAGCACTTAGTTTCTAATTGAGGTCTTGTCATCAAAGAGACCACCTATATATCTTTAAAAATTGATAATGTAAATAAATTAATCCTACAATATTAATTTTAGTTGAATTTTATGAAATTAATATTTTGGTCATTGTAACACTACCAAAAAATCACATGAAAAAAGCCTTTGTGACACGATCATAGCCTTTATGACCTTAGGGTCATCACTAGGTATGTTAGATTTCACAAAATAGTGCATAAGACCTCAAACAAACAACATTTATATGCTTACTTAGAACTGTCTCATTGCTACAAAAACCCAGTTAAGAATATTTGATAATAAACATATATATAGACATTTATCATGAAGACAAATACATTCACATGAACATTTGAGACCTCTATAACATCTTCACATGCAATGGATTCTTCAAGTCATCATTCTCATTCACTCAAAACTATCGTTCTACCTTGAGACCTAGTCATGGTGAACATGAATTCAAAATCATGTGGATACATAGTCAATAAGTCATGATGCATAAATATGATCCTTATAGGTCTTTATCACATCTTCAAATATAAATATATATAGGTCTAATGGAAAATATAAGATATATTGACCAATATTTGAATCCTACTCCTTCACTATCACATCTTCTATAGATAGGGCATCTTGTGAACACCATTTTCAAAATTTTCAATGAAATTAAAAGCATATAACCAATATGGACATGATTTATCAGTATTTAATAATAAACACAAGTAGTTGGATCTATTCCTAATCCACTACAATATATCCCTAAACTCATTCTCACTTTGACTAGATTTTCTCACTAGTTTCACCATTAGCCCAGGTTAGTGATAGGATAACTTGAGTGACCAAAATAGCTGACATAGAATATATAAATTAACCAAATAAAACCATGGAAATACAACATGATTCTATAGCATATATATTCATCCATTTGAATACTTGGTCTAATGCAAATTTTGTCTTCTATATCAACTTCTTCATAAACAAGCATTTTCTTGTAGGTTCCACTCATTGTCCTAACAATCAACTACCTCCTGAAGATGCCTAAGAGAGTCTTATACCACTTAAAAATATCAAACTAGCCTTAACAATTCAATCTAGACCATTTCCAATAATATTTTTCTTTAATGGTCATTATGAGGGTTTAAGGAGGGTTTTAGACTTGTTCTGGTGTTAATGATTGGTCATATAATATTACCCCTCAAATGTTAAACTAATTCATGGATATTTTATCTAGGAACCTTCCCTATATCTCCATAAAGGATTGGGACACCATAAAAATTTTACACATGCCAATAAGCATAAAAATTTCATTCTCAAATCTGTAACTCTTCAGTTTACATACACAAGAGACCTTCAAACTCATTTTCTTGGTTTCTCCTTCACCTGAGGACCTGAAAAATTATGATAAATATTGAAACAACATATTACATGTCTTTTAAAAAATCAAATGAGATATATCACCTTGAAATCTGACTTTCACCCCTCATTAGGCCACACTAGGTCTCTTTGCACGCTTAGGTCTTGAACTGCCAATCACACTTTAGACCTTGAATAAATATTGAAACCTCTTTCATAGTTCTCAAAACCTCATACCAATTTCATAAACCCTCATATGATGATTACATAAGCTCACAAGCCTCAAAACCTAATCATGATGCCTCATCATGCCATATTCATGCTCAAGAATAATTCATCACATAGAAGTACAAGGTACCATACCACTTTGAGACCTTCCTACCACTGTATATGAAATTTGAAACTCACTCTCATGCCAAAAAACCTTATACCATTAATTCAAATTTTTACCCACTCATTTCATCATACCTCAAAATTCTTCACAACATAACATAGTGCCAAGATCTTATGCAAAAATCAAGAATCTATTAGACCATGCTTGAGCCATCAAGTATACTTACCATGTATCTTCACAAGATCACTTATGGGAAATAAATAAATTTCAATTTACCTTTGACATAAATGATAATGTTAATTCCATAAACACACCAACATGAAAATACCTTACAAATATCCCCCTTTATCATTGATGGCAAACACTTTAAGAAAGTAGATCAATCTCATCTATCTGAGATTGACCTTCTCCCAATCAAGTATTTCTCCCACTTGGACATTAATGATAAAAGGTCATATACACTCTCACAAGTTCATCCATACATAGTCCATTGATCCTTGGAATTGACTACTCGTAGAACTACCAAGCTCCCCATTTGTCCATATATACTTCTCTTTAAGCTTTTAAAATACCTAAGTTAGCTCCCCCTAATTCCATGCTCTCCATGGACTACCAATGATGACCAACACATTTTATGTAAAAATTATCCTTATAGGGCCCACATGGCCTTCTCCAAAGATCATCAACCCTTCTCATATGAAGATAATAACCATTACTAACTTTTGAAGCAAACAGAGGATCCTATGAAGTCTCCAAATCATCTCTGACTATGTTCATAAGGGCTCATAGGTCTTGAAACTAGTTATTAACAGTTCATTAGAGTAATTTAGGACAAAACTCTAACAAAACACAAAGAACTATCTTTCAATGATCTAATTATCAAGAACACACTCTATACAACTTGTCTCACTTTGATAACCAATTCAGACTGTGAATCATATGAACAAACAATCTCTACTTTTAATAGCATTGGTCTTTTAGACCAATCTTCAAATCTTACTCTACTAGTTCTGTCTTTTCTATTTGGACATTAATTTACACTCAAACAAGAATTGTAAACAAGATAACTATTATATGAAACATTTGACTCATTCCATCTAGTGTTCACTAAGATTCATAGGCCATAATAGAGTCATTTACCTTATGAACACAAACCTTAGGGTTTATAGTCAAATGAAGACTAGAAACCCTCATACCTCTATCTTTTTAGTCTTGATCATGTTCTTCATGATTTAGAACAATCTAACCATACAAAAATCATCTATAATAGTAATATGACTTCAATAACATCTTCAATCACTTTGAAAAACCAACCTAGTTGACCAAAAACATCAAACAACTCAATAATTTCTCTTATTAACCAAAATTAAATTCCGTTAAACATATTCGACTACAATGATGAGTTTCTCACAGAAAATACTATTTCAAAATCTTATCCAATACATGGGACAAGTCTTCAAGGAATTAACAACACCATACAACACTTAGAACACCATTTCAAGTGCATTAGAAAGGATCTAAACCCTCTTAGATCAATTTGGGTTCAAAATATAAAACATAGTGAATAAAAACCATCTTTAATTATAAATAAATGTACCTATATGAACTTTCAAAGCACACTACAAACTGGAGGATGATCATCATTAAGTCTACTACAACTTTGCCTATGTCACCATCTTAATCTGACCTCTTCCATGGCTTATAGAAACACTTATTTAATCTCAGGTTCATTATTATCATACATAGTCATTTTGAATTTTAAATCCAATGGTTATAATTTTGAATCTTCAATGACTATTTCCCAAAGCAAAAATTTGACAACCTATGGCACGTCATTGTACACATGACCAACTTTAGAACCCAATAACTTGAGTTATAGAATATATCAAGCTACAAAATTTATAGGGAAGGATCTTGGAATTATGGAAAAAACCTTCATAGAATCCTTTGACCATAGTTGAATTTCTAAGTACATGTAATAAAGGCAAAAATAAACCAGTCTCTTCATACTTGAAAGACATTTAATGACGGTCTAGCTTTTCTTTAAGCTAGAATGGCACATTTTCTCTCTCAAATGGATCATGAGAAACACTATATCCTCACAAATGAATTTAAGAAACCCTCATAAAATATTTTATGACCTAAATGACCTAAAAACACTCTTTTCACCTAATCCACATCCAACTAAGCTTTGTGAATCTCTAAATCAACTCTCACACATGATCCCCCTATCACCATGTACACCTTCTATATATCTTCATTCAATATGTATGTTATTATAAACTTGGTGAACACCTTCAAAACTATTTGTTTAATCTCACCAAAACATCACACTAGATTACATGCTTATATATTTCCCATCGTGTTTTAATAGACCTGACAAATTCTATGACTAAGTCTAGGTGCAGACCTAAACCAAGCAACATCTTCCTTATACCATGCTAGATGACCATGTAGACCACCTTCAACAAGCTCTAACTTTAAAAATGTCTTCAAATTCCTTCAATTTTATTTTTAACTTGAATTAAACATAATCCTTCCTCTTCTTATTCAATCTTGTTAGTACCATTATGCAATCTTCTATGTAAACCTTAACCATGAACTTTACAAGCTCAGTTATCTTTTGCTTCTAGGATCACCTTCAAGTTATCAAACCTTCATCAAAGGACCTTATATGATACCAATTTTTGTAATCACAACCACTGATGGTGGGGGGGGGGGGGGGGGTGAATCAGTGTGCAAAAATTTATTTTTATGCCATATACCATTCATTAACATTTCAAACCAATCTAATAAGCAATCAATGAATAGAAAATCAATCATGTATGTATGAGGCAATATATAAACACATGAACACAAGAGATATGTGAGAAAGCCTCATGGTGTGATAAAAACCACTAAAAAATCACTTATAATACCATCATATAAGTAATGAATCAACATTTAGTGAGTCACCAACCCCACAAGGAGCACCAACCCCTCATTAGTCATGTACCAACTCAACTAGTCCTTTAGTAAGATCTAAAATGCAAGGATAATCCAAGACCATAAGTGACTTGGAACCAACCCAAATACTTCACGTAAAATTTTTAAATATCTAACTTTCAAGGCATCTCCCACTTCTTCTTGACTAAGCACCAACTTAGCCAAGAAGAGCTTGATCACCTCAAAACACCTTATTGCTCAACCAATAGATGGTCACCTCTTCTTCATATCTCTATATTCTCTATCTATATTCCATTTTTTCATACATTAGAAACACATATATAATTAATAAATCATGGTGTAATAGCATAAAATTAACTCATTCATATCTTCTCAACCATTTACCCCTCTCAAATAGACTTTTAGGCTCCCTCAATCAATAGGCCTCTTACTAGGATCATTAGGTCAACTAACCTTGTCAATCACACTTAGGGATTATATATTATATTCATGAATAATCATTTACTCGCATTTTACTTTCTCCATGACCTCCTTCTGCTTCTCAAGGTGCTCTTTTTTTTGCTTATTCTCTCATGCCTTAACTAGCTCAAATATGTTAGATTCTTAATCTTACCCATCTTGGTCAACCAAGAACCTATACATACTTGGATCACCTATGGAATGGGTAAATACACACATTTGAAAATTCAGAAAACATAATACATAGGTCAGACAAACTCATTTAGATGTTAATCTCTTCTTAGGCCTACTTAGAGACCTAATGCATTAGGTCTTATCAATCACACGTTACACTTGAACGATCTTCAAACATCTTGAGACTCTAAAAATGCATGAAATACATAAAATATACTTTAAACATACCCTTTTTCATCATTCATATAGTTCCATACCATATTTTAGATTATATCACTCCTTGAACCATGCCATTAAGCCTAATTGGCATTAGGTCTGTACACACCTGAAAAATATGTCTCACATAACTAAATAATATAGTAAAATTAAAAAAATAAACCAATAAAAAAATCACATAGACATAGCCTTTATTAGCTTAGGGTCATCACTAGTTCCATTATATTTCACAAAAAAGTACATAAGACCTCAAATAAACAACTTTCATATGCTAATTCAGAATTTTTTGACTGCTGCAAAAACCCAATCAAGAATCTTTGACTATCAACATCTATATAGGAATTTATCATGAAGAAAAATAAATTAACATGAAACTTTGAGAAATATATAACAGATTCACATGAAATGGATTATTCAACTCATCCTTCTCACTCACTTACTTAGAACTATCATTTTGCCTTGAGAACCAGTCATGGTGAACATGACTTCCAACACCTATGGAGACATAGTCAATAATTATTGATGCATGAATATGATCCTTATAGATCCTTATAACATATTGGAACATAAATATATAGATTTATAATTGAAAATATTAGATAAATAGACCAATATCTGAACCTTACTCCATTGTCACATCTTTTCTAGACAGACCATTTTGTGAACAACATTTTATAGTTTTTCAATGACATTAAAAGATTATAACCAATATTTACATGAGGTATAGGTATTGAAAAACAACCTCAAGAAATTTTATCTATTAATAATCCACTTTAAAATATCCCTGAACTCATTCTCACTCTGACTAGATTTTCTCATTGGTTTCACCATTACCTAGTTTAGTGATAGGTCAGCTTGAGTGATCAAAATATTTGACACAGAGGTTATAACTTGCCCAAATAACACCATGGACATAAATAATGAGTCTATATCATCTCTGTTAATCCATTTTCATGATTATTCTAATGCAATGTTTTTAATTTTATATCAACTTCTTAAAAAACAAGCATTTTTTTATAGGTTTCACTCACTATCTAGATAATCCACTACCACCTAGAGATGTATAAGGGAGTAATCTACCACTTAAAAACATAAAAATAGCCTTAAAAATTAATTATAATCCATTTACAATTTTTTTATTATTATTGGTTCATTATGAGGGTTTAAGGAGGGTTTTAGACTTGTTCTGGTGTTAACAATTATTCATACAATATTGCCCCTCTAATGCCAAACTAATGTCTAAAGATCTTATCCAGGACCCTTCCCCATCTCTCCTCAAAGGGTTGGTAGACCATGAAGAGTTTATAAATTAAAATGAGCATCAAAATTTCCTTCTCAAGTCTATAAATCTTAATTTTACATACACAAGAGATCTTCAAACTCAGTTTCTTACTTTATCCTTCACCTGAAGACCTGAAACTTTATGATCAATCTTCAAATAACTTATTAAACCTCATGTAAAAGGTAAAATTATATATATCACCTTGGAAATTGAATTTGACCCCTCATTGCCCCAAATTAGTTCTCTTTTCATGTTTAGGCCTTGAACTGCCAGTCACACTCTAGACCTTGAATATACCTTGAAACCTATTTCACAGTTTTAAAAACCTCATACCAATGTAAAACACTCTCATACCATGGTTACACAAGCTCAAAATATTCCAAATGTAATCATTATACCTCATCATACCATATCCATGCTCAAGAACAAGTCCATCACACAAACCTACTAGGAACCATACCACTTTAAAAGTTTCTTTCCACTGTAGATGTACTTTTGAAACTCACTCTCATGCCGAATGACCTTATACCATTATTTCAAGTTTGTACCCACTCATTTTATCATACCTCTAAATGTTTTACAATGTAACATAGTGTTAATATCTTATCTAGAACTCAAGAATCTATTAGACCATGCTTGAGCCATCATGTATACTTACCATGTATCTTCACAAGATCACTTATGGGACATCAATGACACTCAATTTACCTTTAACATCAATTAAAACATTAATTCCACAAACACGCTAATAGGAACATACCTTAACAAGAAATTGTTTTTTTGTTTGTCCAAAAATGATTCATAATCATCACATGTTTTTATCAAACTTTAACCCAAGAGGTGTTATTCTACCCATTTAGTTTCACACTTTTATCTTAGATTTTTTATCTCAAAAATATTTGTGTGCATGTGTGTCACTTGTTTAAATAGGGTTTCATTACACTGCCCGTTTCATCCCAATTATTTGCCTTGAGGTTTTGAATCTAAAACCATTGTCATACCTTTTTCTTGGAGTAACATCATTATGCTTCTCATGTTATTTCAAAAATGTTTCCTTGTTTAAAACCAAGTTCAAAACTATGTGTGCCTTTGGTTTATAATTGGTGTCATTATTTCATCTACTTGGGTCTAAGATGTTATCCATTTAAAAAATCCAAGAACTTTAAACCATGTTTAGAATTTGTCTTGTGAAGTTCATATTAAAAATTAATTGGTCTACACCTGTGTCTTGATTAATTTTGGCTTGGATGTTTACCTATTACCTTTGAAATGTGTAAATTGGACTAAATCCTTGTTTGCTTTCAAGAACATTTTGCCTAAATCTAAGAAGTGGTATATTTTTGTGTGCCTTGAGTCAATTTGTCACCTTGAACTAAGGTCAAAAATCTATTTTAAGTACAAACTTAAGCATGGTTATTGTACATTGGATCATTGATTATCACTTGTATTTTAATTATTTACTCACCACTCTTATTTTTCTTACTTGAGATTGAATTTCACAATTAGTTTTAATCATGTGCCTAGATTTAATGTCTTCTACCAAGGTCAAGTTTATTTTAAAATCCATGTATCAAGATTGATTCAAAGTGTTTCAAATTGTTTGCCTTAAATTTAGATTAATTATGTGTTTTTACATTGACCTAGTTTATTTTAAAGTATATATTTATGCCTTATTACAAAAGACTTAGCATTTCCTTACAATTTTTGGACCTAGTTTGTTCTAAAGTCTAGCTTTGTGCCTTCTTACCAAATACCTAGAATCACCATATAGTTTTTAGACCTAGTTCATGCCTTTTAAAGTCTAGATTTGTGCCTTATTACAAAATAAATAGCATTTTCCTCAATTTTTTGATTCATTTCATGCCTTTGTGCATTTTGACCAAAGACATAGTACTCTTTTTCATTTTAGACCTCGATTATATTTATTCAAAATACTTTTCCAAAACCAAGATTTCAATTTACCTTTCATTTGACCATTTATGTGAAAGACCTTATACCATGGACATATTTGAGACAAATCTTACCCTTTATGATTTTGGAGAAGAGATCCATTCCAGCCCAAGTTTAAACCATTTGCAACAATATATTGAGTTTTCCATCTACACCAAGTTTTAAGACATGCCAAACATCAAACAATCTTTTAGACTACATTTAAAGTGTTGTGAACTCTAGACCTTTTATTTGTGAGATGTTAGTTGTGGGTTCCAATATGCCTTACTACACACATAGTGAGACCATGTATAATACAGATTATGTAAACATAGTAGCAAGTAATGCCTTTATTCAAAACACATATGATGATGATCTAGTTTATGAAATGAATCCATATCCCCCTCACAATACTCACTATGTAGAGCATGGACAAGATGCATTAACACACTACCTAGTTAATACACCTCCTTATCTAGGTTAGGAACAAGAACCAACATCTTAATACCTTGATAATGTGCCATGTATTTTTAAACAATTCCAACAACATCCTTACTAAGTTACCATGCCATTGACCTATGACCCATACTTTTTCAATCATTACTTTATTGGAAATAAGTATGAAGTTTTGGTGAGAGATGTAAAGGTAGGGACTAAGTTTTTCAAAGACTTTCCCCATGAGAATCTAAATAATCTAGTTAGAATGCCTCATAACATACCTTATGCCAAACCCATCAAATAAGCCTCTACTAGTTACCCTCAAGAACTCATGCCAATGTCAAACTAAAATTGAAATATGCTAGAAAAGGGAAAATACCCCATGGAGAACCAATTTGTGGAAATGTAACAAGTATATTAGATTATCTTAATCTAATGTAGAATTTCAATGCTATGGCCATATCAAATACCCTACTTATAGAGATAACTCCTTCAATAGGATATCCAATTGATTCATTGGGTAATACTAAACTAAGTATAGACCCGTTTGCCAAAATTGCTTCAGTAAATGACATGTTCAATGTCACATTTATTGAATAAGTGACTGTGGATTATAATCAAGATCATGTGCCAAATACAGTGGATAACAAGAAAGTGTCTTCTAATTCAGGCCAAGGTGAGTTAAATGCACCACAAAATAATTTAAAATAAAAAATTCCACCTTATAGTAACATGAGTTTTTCACAACAATAAGGGGCATGAATGCCTAGTTCCTAACCATATCAAGTTAATCCCACTCCTCAACCAATTGCTTCTTTAAACATGTAATAGTATGGGATAAGTAATTAGGTGCTTGAAATGATTAACCTCAACAAGTGATAGATTTTACCCTACCTCAATAGATGATAGGTAATATTATGTGGCCATAAACATAGAATAATTTACCACTTTAAGAAAGATAGAACAGCATGCCACCTCAACAGGTGGTAATAAATGTTCCACCATAATAGGTAGTAATGAATATAACTCAAAAACTATAGACCAATGCAACTCAACAATTGTAGATGTTGTCTAATCAATAATGTATTTATATTGGTTAATAAAAAATACCAAACTCCCAACACCCAGTAAGAATGTAGTTCACAATACGTGTTTGTTCAACAAAGAGGTGCCAACATCCAAAAATTACCTATTAGGCAACCATTTTACTCAGCATGTGCCACATATTAAAATACATGGCCTTATTAAACATAAATTACTATTTATAGATCCAATTTTGACTAGTTGATAACAAGTTCCTACTCAAACTCAATAGGTATAGTACATCCCAAAAATACATACTGTTATCACAATCCAAACTCCCTCAGACCCAAGATCATATTCTAAATCTTTAGCATAAAATTTACCAATGCATAAAATATCAATAGCCTAACCCCAAAGCATAGATGCATATTCTTAGTTGATTGGTCCATCAAACCAACATTCCACAATTCTCCATTCCTCCACTATACCCCAGTCAAAGTAATACACCTTTGACCACCTAACCACAACCACAACTAATTGTGCCATCAAGTTTCTTAGCCCAAGAACTAAAATAGATAAGAGATGTAATTGAAATCATTCAAATGAGAAAATAGACTAAAATTTTCAAATTAGATGACATGTATTCATACCTATTTAACATGCGGTATCTCTATATACCATTTCCTCCATGTTATAGGTCATTGAAATTCGACAAATACAAGGGTAAAGGAGACCCTAGAGAGCATTTAAAGGATTATTTTTTCACTTTCCATCTAGTGTCCTATAGTGACATGTACCTACTTATTTTTCCTCAAATTCTAGTTGGATAGGATATGGATTGACTTGTTAAGTTGCCAAAGAACTCAATACCTGACTTTGATGATCTTTTGAATAAGTTTTTGCAAAATTTCTCATACAATATTGAACATGAGATTTTATTAGTGTATTTAAGTCAGGCCAAGCATAAATTTGGTGAGATATTTGTGACCTACTTAAAGATATGGATATCACTTACTAGTCTCTTTACCCATAATCTACTAGATAAACAATTCACAGTTATGTTTACTAAAAATTTACGTAGTGAAATATAGTATCACTTGGAGATTTAGTATGCTCACACATTCAAGGAAATCATTTAAAAGGTAATAGAGATTGAAAAATACCTTATCAATAAAGGTATTATCATGTTGAACTCCTTAAACTAGAACTAGAATTAGAGTTACAACCAAATCTCAAGTCCAATTTAGGTGCCTAGCCTAGTCCAAGTGTAAGCATCTACACTTGTTCAAGAAAATAATTATTAAAAAAAAGTCATAAAATAGCAACAATAAATGTTTTGGTAATGGATTCACTGAGTCAAATCATGTTCAAATGGTATAAACACCATCTACTCAGCCTATGCTTTAAATATATATGTTTCCACAAATGAAACCTATCTAATAAGTGTAGTATATGCCTCAACTAAAGATAGCTCCTCAAATTATATAACCACCACCTTTGAAAACCTATATGACAAGAAAAAGATGTTATCCTAAATTCTTAAGTGACCTTGGTGATCCCATTTAAGTAATGTTTTGAAAATTATCCATGGCTAATATGATTAATTGGTTGATTCCAAAACACTTTCCTCAGGGAATACCATATCCATATTAGTACAAAGATCATGAAAATAGTGAATACCATTGTGTTCATGGACATTATATATGTTATTGTGTGTAGCTAAATCACCTCATTAAAACTAGTTTAATAATAGAGCATCTACTTCTAATCAAAACTTAGATATCTACCAAAATCCTTTTTCACAACATAACAATGTCAATCAACAAAATAAATAATGAAGAACATAACCACAATAAAAATAATAATAACATAAACAATAATATCAACCACTAAATCAATGAATCCAAGGCTAAAATGACCCCAATAACTAACTTACCTATCACACAGTTACACATGACTATAATAAAGTAGTAGGTTTTATTTTAGGAGGTCATATATCTAACATTACAATCAATCTAAAACCAAATTCTAATATACTAGGAATATTATCTAATAATAATTATTAATATACCAATGTCAATAATCCTTCATTGACCTATGACCACATTGAATCATAATAAAAACCAAGGATTACCATTTTAGGACCTTCTGTTGTTAACTCTTCATCTCCTCATGATTGTAGCCAAGTGCACTAATAATTAAGAGTTATCCTCTTTGTCCCATATCCATAATTTTATATTTATGATGTTCTTATAACCAATATATATTATTTAATCACAACTTGGCATTCTAAAATCATAATCCCAAGCCCAAAACCACCTACAAATAAGTTGATCCAACCCACTATGTCAAGTAGGATTAATTCAATTGCCACCATTAAGGAAAAATGTATGATATTATGGAGTAAATCAAAAATATGCCCACACAAATATCCATTTTAGATATTTTATGTACAGTTACCATCCATAAGAATATCCTTACTAAAATCATAGGCCAATCCCAAGTTCCCAATGACATTACACTAGATAGATTTCAAGATTTGGTTGGACACCTCACCCTAGGCCAATAATTTACCTTAGACCAAAGTGATATGGTATACCTTGGCCCTCTCCATAACAGCCAATTATACATTGAATTTGTCATCACATAGCATAAATTTAAACATTTCCTCATAGATAATGGATTGGAACTAAATATTGTCTTTCTAAAGCTAATTAATCATTTGGGATATATAACAACCAACCTTCAAATAGAGACTATTAATATCAAGGACTATGATAATGAAGAACATGAATCACAAGAAACCATTATTTTTTTAGTGATTGTTGGGCCTTTTACCCGTGATACACTTTGCCATGTGATAGACCTAGATTTTTCATACAATTTGCTTTTGGGTAGACCATAGATACATGAAATCTATGTGATACCTTCAACATTACACTAGTGTGTCAAATTTACTCACTCTAGGATGGAGGTAATTATCTACGAATATTTACATTCATATGAACACTTCAATCATTTGGAGGTCAAATATGAAAGCTACAATTAATATTTTTTTCTAGACCCAATACCTAAGAAGGAAAAAGATAAAGAGATACTTGTTGAATTTCTAGAGACCAATTGCATATACCGTGATATCCTTTCCTCAACATCACATATGCCTCTTATTAAATTTTATAATTATTTTACTATTTAAGATAATGGTCCAAGAGATATTTTACCCATGATACATTCAATATAGCCAAATTATCATCAAATACCAAAACCTATGGAAGACATAGAGATAAGCCAATTTGTATGGAATGGAAAGGAAAAGAAAGGGAAAGGAAAGTTTTATATCCCATCGTTTGTTATTTTCACACCAACCACTAACCATGAACAAGACTCACTTTCCAATGATGATTCTTAGTTATACAATGACAAACTAGATGATTTATACCAAAGTACAAAGTATCCTATCCCTAATAGGATTATGGATAACCAACCATATGAAGGCAAAGGCCTAAGACCAAATTAGAAGGGTACTATTGATCCCATCTCTATAACCAAATAGAAAGGAATTCATGGTCTTAGATTTAAACCACCTATGAGTGACCCCATATATCTTATTCACGTTCCAATGCTAATGACTAGTGATGATGATGTCAACAACAAAGCAGAGATCAATTATATCATATACAAAGACCTTTCTAGTACCAACTTATTCAACCAATATACCATTTGCACAGTCATTCTAGTAATATGGCATTCCCTGCTTACCCTTTATCATCCTCAGCTTATATAATGGGAATAAAAATAATCCATAGTACCTTTATATGAGTTTGAGAATGATGAGGCCTTTATGATTTTCTAGGCATAAGAGACAATATTCTATTTGGAGATCACAAACAAGGGTTCTCTATCAAAATAGACACTTTAATCTATTTTGAAGAGTGGGTGAACACCCTTAGCCAAATGTAAAATAATAAAACATTGAGATCCCAAATTAAAAACCTCTTTGAGGCAATTTTGGACCAGGGTAAAAGCAAAGAGAGGTTAGTATTTTGGTGAAAACATGTTTCAATTGCCACTAGATGGAGATGTTCACCCTTATTCTAATGAAGCTTAGGAGACCACCAATAATGAACTTAAGTTTGTGTCTAGGATTAGTACTAAGTAACAACATGAGTTTGATTAAATTATTAAATAATTTCCTATAATATCCCTTGATACCATTAGGAGATTCAGATTCATTCTTTTTGGGAGATCTTGAAGAACCAGTCTGACTAGAGGACTTTGTCATTACTATCCATTTTACACCCTTGCCAACTATTCTAGAAGATGGATCAACTCTCCTAGTAGAAGATACTATATAATTAAACATTGGGACTATAAAATACCCAAAGTAGATCAAATAAGGTGTGTCCCTTACTAAGGAGGAGTGTGATGTTTTTATAACCCTCTTAAGGGAGTTTGTTAACATTTTTTCATGGGCTTATTTAAACATGATACGTTTGGACCCCACCTTGGTTATAAACCATCTAATTTTACATCCTAATGCCAAGTTTGTTAATCATAAACTATGTAATATGAATCCTCTTATTGATATGTTAGTTAATAAATAGTTGGAAAAACTCTTGGAAGCGAGATGAATTAGACCAATCTAATATTCAAAATGGATCTCGAAACATTGTGCCTATGAGTAAAAGGATAAAAGGGATTAGAATATACATTAATTTTAGAGAAATCAATAAGGAATGCCTTAAGGATGAATTTCCTCTATTGAATATTGACATATAAGTTGACTCCACATCTAGGTATGAAATTCTTTCCCTCATGGATGGATTTTTAGCATATAATCATATCTAGATCATGCCACAGTACCAACATAAAACAACATTCACCACTCCTTGGGAAAATTTTGTTATCAAGTCATGTTTTTCAACATCAAGAATGTTAGGGCAACATAGCAGAGGGTTGTGATAGTCATATTTCATGACATGATGCATGATATTGTCAAAGACTATGTCAATGACATATTGGGTAAATCTAAGACCCATGTAGATTATCCAACCTTACTATGAGATATATTATTCCCAAGATTTGACTTAATCCTAAGGTTTAAATTAATCCTAAGGAGTGCATATTTTATGTTATTTTAGGAAAATTATTAATCTTTATTATCTCTCTTCAAAGAATTTAATTTGATCCTACCAAGGTACAGACCATTACCAAGGCACTGCCCCATTCCACCTTGAATTAGCTTCACAGTTTGTATGGCAAAATCCTCTATATCAAACACATTATTTCATAATTGGCTGATAAATTCCAACCTTTCACTCATTTATTAAATAAAGGTATTATCTTTTTTTGGGATGCAGAATGTCAAAAGGCTTTTGAGCACCTAAAGGAATACCTAGCTAATCCATTTATTATTTTACAACCAATGCTAGGGATGAAATTTCTATTTTACCTATCTACCAATAATAATGCCTTGTGGTCACTTTTAACTCAACATGATGA
This sequence comes from Torreya grandis, assembly GCA_037957365.1. Lineage (NCBI taxonomy): Eukaryota > Viridiplantae > Streptophyta > Pinopsida > Cupressales > Taxaceae > Torreya > Torreya grandis. Next base: position 2,341,129 of record JARHVA010000665.1, on the reverse strand, counting down.
ACTTGTGAAATAACATGCCATGTATTATCTAAGTTATATATTTGTAAAATATGAACATAATTTTACACCAATATAGAATTTTTGTCTAACTATGGTCTTTACAACCTAGAAGCTACATCATTACATGCTTAACAAAAAGACCATAATCATTACCAAAGTTTATCTAATCAGTTATTTACTATTAAAAATAAATTTATAGGGCTACATGTCTAATTGGGTCATGCTTCTGAGTGAGTTTGAGATTCAATACATCAATCATAAGGCCATTAAGGGATAAGCACTTATATATCAACTTGTTGAATCTCCCTTTTTTAGATACTGAACAACTTAATTTTTCATTCACATATGAGTACATCATGACCATCATAGAAATACCTCTTGAGGAGTAACACTGGAAGCTATATTTTTATGGGTCATTCACATCTCATGGATTAGGATCAGGCATGTTATTTATTACACCATAAGGTAATCTCATTCCTAAATCATTTCATATTATCTTTTCTTGTACCAATAACGTGGATGAATATGAATCAATCATTGAAGGGCTTTGTCAAATGGTACAATGGAACATTCAACATATCTTAGATCATTTTGATTCTTAGCTAATCATAAATTATATTATAGACTAGGTCTAGACCAAATAGGATAAGTTGGTACCATACCATAATGCCCAAAGTTTCACCCAAATAAAACCCATAAAAACAATATAATTTGTGTGTGTGTGTGTGTGTGTGTGTGTGTGTGTGTGTGTGTGTGTGTGTGTGTGTGTGTGTGTGTGTGTGTGTGTGTGTGTGTGTGTGTGTGTGTGTGTGTGTGTGTGTGTGTGTGTGTGTTCTCATGCAATATTAATTCTACATGAGCAAACACTATAACTATTTACACAACCACACTCATGTTTGCCTTGATTTTACACATATTATAAACTCACATATATAATTATAAGTAGCTTTAAAGGTACACAATCATAGTCTAAGTATGAAAAATAGATGCTCATGTTCTATCACAGAATAGGAGGTACATAAAGGAATATGATAAACTAATTATGACCAAGTTGTGTTGATTATACCATATGTAGAGTGTATTACTACACTCAAGTTCAAAACTCAAGGAATATCAAGCATATATTATAATAATGATACCACTACTAAATCTCACCCCAAATGGTATGGAACATGATCCATCAATGGTTTGTTAACACACTATTTTTAGTAACTATGGTTGTAAGTGCATTAAAACCACATAAGAAAAAAAATTAATTATTTAAAATGTAAATATAAACACCATATTACCCATGAATACATTATTCAAGGATAACCATTCATGTCAATGTAAAATTACTCAACCATGGTGCATCTAGATTTAGCAAGCTCAATTTACAATAAAGTTACAATTTCATTAAATTGTCTAACAAATGGTGATGGTAGAAATACCTCCACTTAGAAATGAGTAATTATGGAATTTATTATATATTATATTAGATACAATTTACCACTAAGAACAAAAATAATTCTTATAAAATTAAGCACTAAATTAAGTTGGTATTATAAATGGGTTTTAACATAGAAAATTATTTAGCTAGGAAATGTATTGAATAAATAGGGTTCAGAATTGAATTACTCAAAAATAGTAAAGATTATGAAAAATTTGAAATAGAGTTCTTGTATAAATTCAAAGGTAAAATAGATCATTATCAATGTCTATTTTTAATTAAATACTCTTATATTTATTTTTGGCAAATTAATTTTAAAATGACTTGGTAGGCTGAAAAAGGAAATCGGGTTCAAACAATTGCCAAAAGCATTTGGAAATATATCCTTAAAAAATCATTGAGATGAGGTATGAAAATAATGGTTATAGATCTTGATTTTTATGATATAGTTATATTTTCTAAAAGTTTTAGTTTGAAAAAATCTCTAGTTCTTCTATTAATTTGAGCCCATTTCTGGAGTGACTTTGTAGATTAAAATCAGAACAACAAATTTTTTTGAATAAATTTAATTTGGAAAGCAATTATTAAAAATAGTAAAAGATCATGATTTGGTTAATTCAAGTTACCTATGTTAATTTAAACATAATATAAAACACTATCAACCCTTAAATCTAAGATTCTATCACTCTAAATTAGTTTGGTAGGGTGCTTCCAATGGGATTCTTAAAAAACTAAAATAATAAGCAAGTGATTAAATATTACAATTATCTTTAGAAATTATTTCATTGAATAATAAATGGATCAGGTAGATTTATATAATTAGATAAATCATATTCTATTAGGATAGAACTAGAGATTTCAAATTTCCTTTCATGCCAATTATTTTATTCCTCATTTGAAATCTTAATTAGATAATTGGCATAAATGGAAATTTTAAATCTCTATATCCTAATAGAATATGATTTATCTAATTATAGAAATCTACCTAATCCATTTATTATTCAATGAAACAATTTTTAAAGATAATTGTAATATTTAATCACTTGCTTATTATTTTAGTTTTTTAAGAATCCCATACATAAGTATAAGTAACTTTAAAGGTACACAAGCATAGTCTAGGTATGAAAAATAGATGCTCACTAAAGGAATACGATAAGCTAACTATGACCAAGTTGTGTTGATTATACCATATGTAGAGTGTACGACTACACTCAAGTTCAAAACTCAAGGAATATAAAGCATATATTATACTAATGATACCACTACTGAGTCTCATCCCAAATGGTATGGAACATGATCCATCAATGGTTTGTTAACACAATTTTTAGTAATTACAGTTGTAAGTGCATTAAAACCACATAAGAAAAAAAAATAATTATTTAAAATACAAATATAAACACCATATTAGCCATGAATACATTATTCAAGGTTAACCATTCATGTCGAAGTCAAATTACTCAACCACAGTGAATCTAGATTTAGCAAGCTCAATTTACAATCAAGTTATAATTTCATTAAATTATCTAACAAATGGTGATGGCATAAATACTTCCACTTAGAAATGAGTAATTATGGAATTTATTCTATATTATATTAGATACAATTTACCACTAAGAACAAAAAAAATTCTCATAAAATTAAGCATTAAGATAAATTGGCATTATAAATGGGGTTTAACATAGAAAATTATTTAGCTAGGAAATTTATTGAATAAATAGGGTTCAGAATTGAATTACTCAAAAATAGTAAAAATTATGAAAAATTTAAAATAGAGTTCTTGTATAAATTTAAAGGTAAAATAGATCATTATCAATGTCTATTTTTAATTAAAGACTCTTATAGTTATTTTTATCAAATTAATTTTAAAATGGCTTGGTAGGCTGAAAAAGGAAATTAGGTGCAAACAATTGCCAAAAGCATTTGGAAATATATCCAAAAAAACTCATTGAGATGAGGAATGAAAATAATGGTTATAGATCCTGATTTTTATGATATAATTATAGATTCTAAAAGTTTTAGTTTGAAAAAATCTCTAGTTCTATTAATTTGAGCCCATTTCTGGAGTGACTTTGTAGATTAAAATCTAAACAACAATTTTTTTTGAATAAATTTAATTTGGAAAGGAATTATTAAAAATATTAAACAATCATGTTTTGGTTAATTCAAGTTACCTTTGTTAATTTAAAAATAATATAAAACACTATCAATCCTTAAATCTAAGATTCTATCACTCTAAATTATTTTGGCAGGGTACTTCTAATGGGATTCTTAAAAAACTAAAATAATAAGCAAGTGATTAAATATTACAATTATCTTTAGAAATTATTTCATTGAATAATAAATGGATTAGGTAGATTTATATAATTAGATAAATCATATTCTATTAGGATAGAACTAGAGATTTAAAATTTCCATTTATGTCAATTATCTAATTAAGATTTCAAATGAGGAATAAGATAATTGGCATAAGCAAGTCTTTCTCCCCCTTGGACATTAATGACAAAAGGTCATATACACTCTCACAAGCTCATCCATACATATTCCATTGATCCTTGGAATTGCCTACTCGTAGAACTACCAAGCTCCCCATCTATCCATATATACTTCTCTTTAAGCTTCTTAAAATACATGAGTTAGCTCCCCCTAACTCCATGCTCTCCATGAACTAACAATGATGACCAACACATTTTATGCAACAATTATCCTTCTAGGGCCCACATGGCCTTCTCCAAAGATCTTCAACCCTTCTCATATAGAGATAATAACCATTACTAACTTTTGAAGCAAATAGAGGATCCTATGAATTCTCCAAATCATCTCTGACTATGTTCATAAGGGCTCATAGGTCTTGACACTAGTTCTTAACAGTTCATTAGAGTAATTTAGGACAAACCTCCAACTAAACACAAAGAACTATCTTTAAATGATGTAATTATGAAGAACACACTCAATACAACTCATCTCACTTTTATAACCAATTAAAACCATGAATCATATGAACAAACAATTTCTACCTTTAATAGCATTGGTCTTGTAGACCAATCTTCAACTCTTACTCTACTAGTTTTGTCTTTGCTATTTAGAAATTAATTTACACTAAAACAAGAATTGTAAACAAAATAACTATTGTATGAAACATTTGACTCATTCCATCTAGTGTTCACTAAGATTCATAGGCCATAATAGAATCATTTACCTTATGAACACACACCTTAGGGTTTATAGTCACATGAAGACTAGAAACCCTCATACCTCTATCCTTTTAGTATTGATCATGTTATTCATTATTGAGAACAATCTGACCATACACAAAGAATCTATAATAGTAATATGACTTCAATTATATCTTCATCCACTTTGAAAAACCAACCTAGTTGACCAAAAACATCGAATAACTCAATAATTTCTCTTATTAACCAAAATTAAATTCCTTCAAACACAGTCAACTACAATGATGATTTTCTTTCAGAAAATCCTATTTCCAAATCTTATCCAATGGATCATGAGAAACACTATATCCTCACAAATGAATTTAAGAAACCCTCATAAAATATTTTATGACCTAAATGACCTAAAAACACTCTTTTAACCTAATCCACATTGAACTAAGCTTCATAAATATCTAATTCATCTCTCACACATGCTCCCCTATCACCATGCACACCTTATATATATCTTGATGCAATATGTATGCTATTAAAAACTTGGTGAACAACTTCAGAACAACTTGTTTAATCTCACCAAAAAATCACACTAGATTACATTGTTATATATTTCCCATCATGTTTTAATAGACCTGATAGAGTCTATGACTAAGTCTAGGTGTAGACCTAAACCAAGCAACATCTTCCTTGTACCATGCCAGCTGACCATGTAGACCACCTTCAACAAGCTCTATCTTTCAACATGTCTTCAAAGTCCTTCAATTGTATTTTTAACTTGAATTCAACATAATCCTTCCTCTTCTTATTCAATCTTGTTAGTATCATTATTCAATCTTCTATGTAAACCTCAACCATGAACTTCACAATCTCAGTTATATTGTGCTTCTAGGATCACCTTTGTGTTATCAAACCTTCATCAAAGGACCTTATATGATACCAATTTTTTTAAGCACAACCACTGAAGGGGTGGGGGGGGGTTAATCAGTTTGCAAAAAATTATTTTTATGCCATAAACCATTCATTAACATTTCACACCAATATAATAAACAATCAATGCATAAAAAAGCAATCATATAAGTATGAAGCAAGATATCAACACATGAACACAAGAGATATGTGAGAAATCCTCATGGTGTGATAAAAACCCACTATAAAACCACTTATACTACCATCATATAAGTAATAAATAAACATTTAGTGAGGCACCAACCCCACATGGAGCATCAACCCCTCATTAGTCATGTACCAACTTAAATAATCCTTTAGTAAGCTCTAAAATGCAAGGATGATACAACACCATAAGTGACTTGGTACCAACCCAAATACATCATGTACACTTTTTCAAGCTCTAAATTTCAAGGCAGCTCCCACTTCTTCTTGACTAAGCACCAACTTAGCCAAGCGAAGCTTGATCACCTCAAAACACCTTGTTGCTCAACCAATAGATGGTGACCTCTTCTTCATGTCTCTATATTCTCTATCTAGATTCCATTATCTATAATACATTAGAAACACATATATAATGACCATATCATGGTGTATCAACATAAAATTAACTCATTCAGATCTTCTCAACCATTTACCCCTCTCAAATAGACTTTTAGGCTCCCTCAATCAATAGGCCTCTTACGAGGCTCATTAGGTCAACTATCCTTGTCAATCACACTTAGGGATTATATATAATATTCATGAATAATCCTTTAATCCCATTTTATTTTCTCCATGACCTCCTTTTGCTTCTCAAGGTGCTCTTTTCTTTGCTTATTCTCTCATGCCTTAACTAGCTCAAATAGGTTAGTCTCTTACTCTTACCCATATTGGTCAACCAAGAACATATAAATACTTGGATCACCTATGGAATAGGTAAATAAACACATTTAAAAAGTGAAAAAACATAATACATAGGTCAAACAAACTCATTCAAATGCTAGTCTCTTCTTGGGCCTACTTAAAGACTGAATGCATTAGGTCTTATCAATCACACATTACACTTAGACCATCTCTGAACATCATGAGACTCTAAAAATGCATGAAATACATAAAATATACTTTAAATATACCCTTTTAATCATTCATATAGTTCCATACCATATTTTATATTATATCACTCCTTGAACCATGCCATTAAGCCTAATTGGCATTAGGTTTGTACACACCTGAAAAGTATGTCTCACATAACTAAAGAATATATTAAAATTTAACAAATAAACTAATAAAAAAATATCATGAACATAGCTTTTATTACCTTATGGTTGTCACTAGTTCCATTATATTTCACAAAAAAGTACATAAGACCTCAAATAAACAACTTTCATATGTTAACTCAAAATTTTCTGACTGCTACAAAAACCCAATCAAGAATCTTTGACTATCAACATCTATATAGGAATTTCTCATGAATAAAAATAAATTCACATGAAACTTTGAGAAATATATAATATATTCACATGAAATGGATTATTCAACTCATCCTTCTCACTCACTTACTTAGAACTATCATTTTTCCTTGAGAACCAGTCATGGTGAACATGACTTCCAACACCTATGGAGACATAGTCAATAATTATTGATGCATTAATATGATCCTTATATATCCTTAGAACATATTGGATCATAAATATATATATTTATAATGGAAAATATTATATATATATATAGACCAATATTTGAACCTTACTCCATTGTCACATCTGCTTTAGATAGGCCATTTTGTGAACAACATTTTATAGTTTTTCAATGACATTAAAATCATATAACCAATATGTACATGAGTTATAGGTATTGAAATAAAACCTCAAAATTTTTAATCTACTAATAATCCACTTTAACATATCCCTAAACTCATTCTCACTCTGACTAGATTTTCTCACTAGTTTCACCATTACCTAGTTCAGTGATAGGTCAGCGTGAGTGACAAAAATATTTGACACAAAGGCTAGAAATTGCCCAAATAACACCATGGACATAAATAATGAGTATATATAATCTCCATTAATCCATTTTCATGATTATTCTAATGCATTTTTTTTATTTTATATCAACTTCTTCAAAAATAAGCATTTTCTTATAGGTTTCACTCACTATCTTGATAATCCACTACCACCTAGAGATGTATAAGAGAGTTATCTACCACTTAAAAACATAAAATTATCCTTAATTATTAATTATAATCCATTTACAAATATTTTTTTATTATTGGTTCATTATGAGGGTTTAAGGAGGGTTTTAGACCTATTCTAGTGTTAACAATTATTCATACAATATTGCCCCTCTAATGCCAAGATAATGTCTAAAGATCTTATCTAGGACCATTACCCATCTCTCCTCAAAGGCTTGGGACACCATGAAGAGATTAAAAATTCAAATGAGCATAAAAATTTCCTTCTCAAGTCTGTAAATCTTAATTCTACATACACAAGAGATCTTCAAACTCATTTTCTTGCTTTCTCCTTCACCTGAAGACCTGAAACTTTATGAGCAATCTTCAAATAACCTATTACAACTCATGTAAAAAATAAAATTTGATATATCACCTTGTAAATTTACTTTGACCCCTCATTATCCCAAAGTATTTATCTTTGCATGTTTAGTCCTTAAACTTCCAGTCACATTTTAGACCTTAAATATACCTTGAAACCTATTTCACATTTCTAAAAACCTCATACCAATGTAATACAATCTCATACCATGGTTACACAAGATCAAAATATTCCAAACCTAATCATGATACCTCATCATGCCATATCCATGCTCAAAAACAATTCCATCACACAAACATACTAGGAACCATACCACTTTGAAAGTTTCTTTCCACTGTAGATGTACTTGAAAACTCACTCTCATGCCAAACAACCTTATACTATTATTTCATGTTTGTATCCACTCATTTCATCATACCTCTAAATTTTTTAAAATGTAACATAGTGTCAATATCTTATGTAGAACTCAAGAATCTATTAGACCATGCTTAGGCCATCATGTATACTTACCATGTATCTTCACAAGATCACTTATGGGACATTAGTGACACTCAATTTCACTTTGGCATCAATGAAAACATTAATTACACAAACACACCAATAGGAACATACTTAACAATAAATTGTTTTTTTGTTTGTCCAAAAATGATTCATAATCATCACATATTTTTATCAAACTTTAACCCAAGGGGTGTTATTCTACCCATTTAGTTTCACACTTTTATCTTAGATTTTTGAAATGTGTAATTTGGACTAAATCCTCATTTGCTTTCAAGAACATTTTGCCTAAATCTAAGAAGTGGTATATTTTTGTGTGCCTTGAGTCAATTTGTCACCATGAACTAAGGTCAAAAATCTATTTTTAGTACAAACTTAATCATGGTTATTGTACATTGGATCGTTGATTATCACTTGGATTTTAATTATTTACTCACCACTCTTATTTTTATTACTTGAGATTGAATTTCCCAATTAGTTTTAATCATGTGCCTAGATTTAATGTCTTCTACCAAGGTCAAGTTTATTTTAAAATCCATGTGCCAAGATTGATTAAAAGTGTTTCAAATTTTTTTCCTTAAATTTAGATTAATTGTGTGTTTTTACATTGACCTAGTTTATTTTAAAGTCTATCTTTATGACTTCTTACCAAAGACTTAGCATTTCCTATCAATTTTTGGACCTAGTTTGTTCTAAAGTCTAGTTTTGTGCCTTCTTACCATATACCTAGAATTGCCTTATAGTTTTTAGACCTGGTTCATGCCTTTAAAATTCTAGATTTGTGCCTTATTAAAAAATAAATAGCATTTTCCTCAATTTTTAGATTCATTGCCTTTGTGCCATTTTACCAAAGAGCTAGTACTCTTTTTCATTTTAGACCTCGATTAGATTTATTAAAAATACTTTACCAAAACCAGGATTTCAATTTGCCTTTCATTTGACCATTTATGTGAAAGACCTTATACCATGGAGATATTTGAGACAAATCTTACCATTTATGATTTCTGAGAAGAGATCCATTCCATCCCAAGTTTAAACCATTTGCAATAATATATTGAGTTTTCCATCTACACCAAGTTTTAAGACATGCCAAACATCAAACAATCTTTTAGAATACATTTAAAGTGTTGTGAACTCTAGACCTTTTATTTGTGAGATGTTAGTTGTGGGTTCCAATATGCCTTACTACACACATAGTGAGACCATGTACAATATAGATTATGTAAACATAGTAACAAGTAAAGCCTTTATTCAAAACCCATATGATGATGATGATGATGTAGTTTATGAAATGAATCCATACCCGCCTTACACTACTCATTATGTAGAGCATGGACAAGATCCATTAAAACACTACCTAGTTAATACACCTCCTTATCCAGGTTAGGAACAAGAACCAACATCTTAATACCTTGATTATGTGCCATGTATTTTTAAACAAGTCCAAAAACATCCTTCCCAAGTTACCATGCCATTGACCTATGACCCATACTTTTTCATTCATTAATTTATTGAAAAAAGTATGAATTTTTGTTGAGAGATGTAAAGGTAGGGACTAAGTTTTTCAAAGACTTTCCCCATGAGAATATAAATAATCTAGTTATAATGCCTCATAACATACCTTATGTCATACCCATCAAATAAACCTCTACTAGTTACCCTCAAGCACTCATGTCAATGTCAAACTAAGATTGAAATATGTTAGAAAAGGGGAAATACCCCATGGAGAACCAATTTATGGAAATATAACAAGTATAGTAGATTATCTTAATATAATGTAGAATTTCAATTCTATGGCCATATCAAATACCCTACTTATAGAGCTAACTCCTTCAATATGATATCCAATTGATTCATTGGGTAATACTAAACTAAGTGTAGACCCATGGAATAAGTGACTATGGATTCTAATCAATACCATGTGCCAAATATAGTGGATAAAAAGAAAGAATCTTGTAATTCAAGCCAAGGTGAGTTAAATGCACCACAAAATAATTTAAAACAAAACATGCCACTTAACAATACCATGATTTTTTCACAACAATAAGAGGCATGAATGCCTAGTTCCTAACCATAGCAAGTTAATCCCACTCCTCAACTAGTTACTTCTTCAAACATATAATATTATGGGATAAGTAATTAGGTGCTTTAAATGTTTAAATAAACTTAGTATCTGAATTTAGAGTGACTTCTTAAGTTGCCAAAGAACTCAGTATCTGACTTTGATGATCTTCTGAATAAGTTTTTGCAAAATTTCTCATACAATATTGAACATGAGATTTTAGTAGTGTATTTAAGTCAAGCCAAGCATAAATTTGGTGAGATATTTGTGACCTACTTAAATATATGGATAGAACTTACTAGTCTCTTTACCCATAATATACTAGATAAAAAATTCATAGTTATGTTTACTAAAAAATTACTTAGTGAAATATAGTATCACTTGGAGATTTAGTATGCTCACACATTCAAGGAAATCATTGAAAAGGGAATATAGATTGAAAAATATCTTATCAATAAAGGGATTATAATGTTGAATTATTTAAACCATAACTAGAATCAGAGTTACAACCAAATCTCAAGCCCAATTTAGGTGCCTAGCCTAGTCCAAGTGTAAGCATCTACACCTGCTCAAATAAATAATTATTAAAAACCTAATTCATACAATTGTAACAAGAATTTTTTTGGTGATGGAGTCACTAAGTCAAATCATGTTAAAATGGTATAAACACCATCTACTTAGCGTATGCTCTAAATGTATCTTTTTCCACGAATGCAACCTATCTAGCAAGTGTAGTATATGCCTCAACTAAAGATAGCTCCTCAAATTATATAACCACCACCTTTGAAAACCTCTATTACAAGAAAAATATGTTATCCTAAAGTATTAAGTGACTTTGGTGAGCCCATTGAAGTAATGTTTTTAAAATTATCCATGGCTAATATGATTAATTGGTTGATTCCAAAACACTTTCCTGAGGGAATACCTTATCTATCTTGGTACAAAGATCTTGAAAATAGTGAATACCATTGTGTTCATGGAAATTATATATTCTATTGTGTGTATCTAAATCACCTCATTGAAATTATGTTATAAAATGGATATATCTAGTTTAATAATATAACATCTACTTCTAATCAAAACCAGATATCTACCAAAATCCTTTTCCACAACATAACAATTTCAATCAACAAAATCAATAATGAAGAACATAATCACAACAACAAAAAAATAACATAAATAATAACATCAACCAGTAAATAAATGGAACCAAGGCTAAAATGACCCCAATAACTAGCTTACCTATCACACAGTTACACATGACTATAATAAAGTAGTAGGTTTTATTTTAAGAGATCATATATCTACCATTACCATCAATCTTAAAAAAAATTCCAATAGAATAGGATTATTATCTAATAATACTAATCAATCTACCAATGTCAATAATCCTTCATTGACCTATGACCACATCCAAGCATAACAAAAACTAAGGATTACAATTTTAGGACCTTCTAGTGGTAACTCTTCATTTCCTCGTGATTGTAGCCAAGTAAAATGGATTATTTAATCACAACTTGGCATTCTAAAATAACAATCCCAAGCCCAAAACCACCTACAAATAAGTTGATCCAACCCACTATGTCAACTAGGATTAATTCAATTGCCACCATTAAGGACAAATTTATGATATTATGGAGTAAATCAAAATTATTCCCACATAAATATCCATTTTACATATTTTATGTACATTTACCATCCATAAGAATATCCTTACTAAAATCCTAGGCCAATCCCAAGTGCCCAATGACATTACACTAGAGAAATTTCAAGATTTGGTTGGACACCTCACCCTAGGCCAATAATTGACCTTATACCAGAGTGATATGACATACCTTGTCCCTCTCCATAACAACCAATTATACATTGAATTTGTCATCACACAACATAAATTTAAACATTTACTCATGGACAATGGATTGGAACTAAATATTGTCTTTCTAAAGCTAATCAAGCATTTCAGATATATAACAACCAACCTTCAACCAGAGACTATTAATATCAAGGACTATGATAATGAAGAACATGAATCACAAGGAACCATTAGTTTTGTAGTGATTGTTGGGATCTTTACCCATGATACACTTTTCTATGAGATAGACCTAGTTTCTCAGCCAATTTACATTTGGGTAGACCATGGATACATGAAATCTATGTGATACCTTCAACATTACATTAGTGTGTCAATTTCCTCACTCTGGGATAGAGGTAACTATCTATGAATATTTACATTCATATGAATGCTTCAATCATTTATAGGTCAAATAGGAAATCTAAAATTAATATTTTTTTCTAGACCCAGTACCTAAGAAGGAAAAAGATAAAGAGATACTTATTTAATTTCTAGAGACCAATTGTATAGACCGTGATAGCCATTCCTCAACCTCACATATGCCTCTTATTAAAATCTATAATCATTTTACTATTTATGATAATGGTCCAAGAGATATTTTACCCATGATACATTCAATATATCCAAATTATCATAAAATACCAAAACCTATGGAAGACCTAGAGATAAGCCAATTTGTATGGAATGGAAAGGAAAGGAAAGGGAAATGAAAGTTTTATATCTCATCATTTGTTATTTTCACACCAACCACTAACCATGAACAAGACCCACTTTCCAATGATGATTCTTAGTTATACAATGACAAATTAGATGATTGCTACCAAAGTACAAAGTATCCTATCCCTAATAGGATTATGGATAACCAAGCATATGAAGACAAAGGCCTAAGACCAAATTAGTAGGGTATTATTAATCCCATATCTATAACTAGGTAGAAATGAATTCATGATCTTGGATTTAAACCACCTATGAGTGACCCCATATATATTATTCATGTTCCATTGATAATGACTAGTGATGATGATGTCAACAGCAAAGCAGAGTCTAATTATATCATATACAAAGACCTTTTTAGTACCAACTTATTTAACCAATATACCATTTACACAGTCATGCTAGTAATCTAGCATTTGATGCTTACCCTTTATCATCCTCAACTTATATAATGGGACCAAAAATAATCCATAGTACCATTAGATGAGTTTGAGAATGATGAGGCCTTTATGATTTTCTAGGCATAAGAGACAATATTCTATTGGGAGGTCACAAACAAGGGTTCTCTATCAAACTAGACACTTTAACCTATTTTGAAGAGTGGGTGAACACCCTTAGACAAAAGTAAAATAATAAAACATTGAGATCCCAAATTGAAAACCTCTTTGAGGCACTTTTGGACCAGGGTAAAAGCAAAGAGAAAGGTTAGTATTTTGGTGAAAACATTTTTCAATTGACAATAGATGAAGATGTTCACCCTTATTCTAATGAAGCTCAGGAGACCACCAATAATGAACTTAATTTTGTGTCTAAGCTCAGCACTGAGTAACAACATGATTTTGATTAAATTATTAAATAATTTACTATAATATCCCTTAATGCCATTAGGAGATTTAGATTCATCCTATTTGGGAAATCTTGAAGAACCGGTCTGACTAGAAGACTTTGTCATTACTATCCATTTTACACCCTTGCCAACTATTCTAGAAGATGGATCAACTCTCCTAGTAGAAGATACTGTATAATTAAACATTGGGACTACAAAATAACCAAAGTAGATCAAATTAGGTGTTTCCCTTACTAAGGAGGAGTGTGATGTTTTTACAACCCTCTTGAGGGAGTTTGTTAACATTTTTGCATGTGGTTATTCAAACATGATACATTTGGACCCCACCTTGGTTATACAACATCTCATTGTACATCCTAATGCAAAGTTTGTTAATCAGAAACTATATAATATGCATCCTCTTATTGATATGTTAGTTAAGAAATAGTTGGAAAAACTCTTGGAAGAGAGATGAATTAGACCAATCTAATATTCAAAGTGGATCTCAAAAGATTGTGCTTATGAGTAAAAGGATAAAAGGGATTAGAATATACATTAGTTTTAGAGACATCAACAAGGCATGCCTTAAAGATGAATTTCCTCTACTGAATATTGACATAATAGTTGACTCCACAGCTAGGTATGAAATTCCTTCCCTCATGGCTGGATTTTTATAATATAATCAGATCTGGATCGTGCCAAAGGACCAACATAAAACAACATTCAATACTCCTTGGGAAAATTTTGTTATCAAGTCATGTTTTTCAACATCAAGAATGTCAGGGAAACATAACAGAGGGTTTTGATAGTCATATTTCATGACATGATGCATGATATTGTCAAAGACTATGTCAATGACATATTGGGTAAATCTAAGACCCATGCAGATTATCCAACCTTACTATGAGATATATTATTCCCAAGATTTGACTTAATCCTAAGGTTTTAATTAATCTTATGGAGTGCATATTTTATGTTATTTTAGGAAAATTATTAATATTTATTATCTCTCATTAAAGAATATAAGTTGATCCTATCGAGGTACAAACCATTACCAATATGCTGCCACATTCCACCTTGAATTAGCTTCACAGTTTGTAGGGTGAAATCCTCTGTATCAAACACATCATTTCATAATTGGCTGATAAATTTCATCCTTTCATTCATTTATTAAAGAAAGGTATTGTGTTTATTTGGGATGTAGAATTTCAAAAGGCCTTTGAGCACCTAAAGGAATACGTAGCCAATCCATTTATTATTTTACAACCAATGCTAGGGATGCCATTCCTATTGTACCTATCTAACACTAATAATGCCTTGGGGTCACTTTTATCTCAACATGATGAACTTATGAAATTACATGCCATGTATTATCTAAGATATATATTTGTATAATATGAACATAATTTTACACCAATATAATTTTTTTGTCTAACTATGGTCTTTACAACCTAGAAGCTACATCATTACATCCTTAACAAAAAGACCATAATCATTACCAAAGTTGATCCGCTCAAGTATCTACTATTAAAAATTACTTTAAAGGGCTGCATGTCTAAGTGGATCATGCTTCTGAGTGATTTTGAGATTCAATATGTCAATCATAAGGCTATTAAGGAATAAGTACTTATAGATCATCTTGTTGAATGTCCCTTTTTAAGATACTAAACCACTCAATTTTGCATTCACATATGATTACATCATGACCATCATAGAAATACCCCTTGAGGAGTAGCACTGGAAGCTATATTTTTATGGGTCATTCACATCTCATGGATTAGGATCAAGCATGTTATTTATTACACCACAAAGTAATCTCATTCCTAAATCATATTAGCTTTTCTTGTACCAATAACATGGATGAATATGAATCACTCATTTAAGGGATTTGTCAAATGGTACAATGGAACATTTAACATATCTTGGATCATTGTGATTCTTAGATAATCATTAATTATATTATAGACTAGGTCTAGACCAAATAGGATAAGTTGGTACCATACTATAATACCCAGAGTTTCACCCAAATAAAACCCATAAAAACAATATAATTTGTGTGTGTGTGTGTGTGTGTGTGTGTGTGTGTGTGTGTGTGTGTGTGTGTGTGTGTGTGTGTGTGCGCGCGCGCGTTCTCATGCAATATTGATTCTACATGAGCAAGCACTACAACTATTTACATAACCACACTCATGCATGCCTTGATTTTACACATATTATAAACTCACATACATAAGTATAAGTAACTTTAAAGGTACACAAGCATATTCTAGGTATGACAAATAGATGCTCATGTTATATCATAGAATATGAGGTACATAAAGGAATACAATAAGCTAACTATGACCAAGTTGTGTTGATTACACCATATGTAGAGTGTATGACTAAACTCAATTTCAAAACTCAAGGAATGTCAAACATATATTATACTAATGATGCCAATACTGAATCTCATCCCAAATGGTATGGAACATGATCCATCAATGGTTTGTTAACACACTTTTTTTAGTAACTACGGCTGTAAGTGCACTAAAACCACATAAGAAAAAAATAATTATTATTTAAAATAAAAATATAAACACCATATTACCCATGAATACATTATTCAAGGTTAACCATTCATGTCGAAGTAAAATTACTCAACCATGGTGCATCTAGATTTAGGAAGCTCAATTTACAATCAAGTTACAATTACATTAAATTGTCTAACAAATGGTGATGGTGTTAGTGTACCTAACCAAGCTCTGATACCAACTATTAGTGGTATCACTTGGTGATCCTAGCTCTGATACCAATTGTTAGGATCCTCTGTGAGTACAATTGATTATTTTTTATATATAATCAACTAAACATGGAATTGAACCAGAAGTAATAAGTAACTAGAAATAGCAAATAATAAGAGATACAAGAAACAACCAATCTTGCATTAAAATCTTCCAGAATATAATGAAGAAATCTCACTCTTCCACACCTCTTGGGTGTACAGTATTTATCTCAAGAGTTCTCTCTCTCTCAATTACAATCAACTAAATAACCGAGTTGTTATTCCCTTGCTTCAACTGATCTCCTTGATCTTGCACCTTGCAGATCTAATTGACCTTGCTTACTTGCTTACTTGGATAATTACAATACATGCCCCCATGGGTCTCTTAAATAGGATCCAAGGCATACAATAATTAGACTTCCTAATTACAATAATTAAAAACACAGACTCAAGACTAAAATTAGTATTTACATACAAACACTCTGTCTTTCCTAAAATTAGAACAAATCTAATTATGGAAACGCATGCAAATGCACACGCACACACAGGTGACTGACGCTAGTTGTTGTCGGTCTGCATATGACCAACATCGACCAATCCCTAACCGATGTTGATTGGATTTGATCCATGCCTAACCGATGTCGGCAATACTGCTGATGCCGGTGAATGTGTTAGTCCAGCAACCTTTGCATGAACTCAACAGTGAAGCTTTTAGCTCCATAACTTAACAGATGGTAGAAATACCTCCACTTAGAAATGAGTAATTATGAAATTTATTCTATATTATATTAGATATAATTTACCACTAAGAATAAAAAAAAATCTCATAATATTAAGCACTAAGACAAATTGGCATTATAAATGGGTTTTAACATAGAAAATTATTCAGCTAGGAAATTTATTAAATAAATAGGGTTTAGAATTGAATTACTCAAAAATAGTAAAAATTATGAAAAATTTAAAATAGAATTCTTGTATAAATTTAAAGTTAAAATAGATCATTATCAAAGTCTATTTTTTATTAAAGACTCTTATAGTTATTTTTGGCAAATTAATTTTAAAATGACTTGGTAGGCTAAAAAAGGAAACCAGGTGCAAACAATTGCCAAAAGCATTTGGAAATATATCCACAAAAAATCATTGAGATGAGGAATGAAAATAATGGTTATAGATCTTGATTTTTATGATATAATTATTTATTCTAAAAGTTTTAATTTGATAAAATCTCTAGTTCTATTAATTTGAGCCCATTTCTGGAGTGACTTTGTAGATTAAAATAAAAACAACAATTTTTTTTGAATAAATTTAATTTGGAAAGGAATTATTAAAAATAGTAAATGATCATGTTTTGGTTAATTCAAGTTACCTATGTTAATTTAAACATAATATAAAACACTATCAACCCTTAAATCTAAGATTCTATCACTCTAAATTAGTTTGGCAGGGTGCTTCCAATGGGATTCTTAAAAAATTAAAATAATAAGAAAGTAATTACATATTACAATTATCTTTAGAAATTATTTCATTGAATAATAAATGGATTAGGTAGATTTATATAATTAGATACATCATATTCTATTAGGATAGAACTAGAGATTTCAAATTTCCATTTATGCCAATTATCTTATTCCTTCAACTTCTAAATACAAAATAACTAAATACAAATGATCACTGATATCATTATATGGATATAAGTTTCACTCCTTGGCTAAAATATACTAATAAATATTGGGCAAAGCTAAACAATATTAACCAATTAAAATAACCACTATGTCACTACAAAACTAATATCACAAAATACTTCTATCAAACTCTGAAGTTGCATATACAAAAAGTATCAATTT
>JARHVA010000665.1:2100000-2320000 GCA_037957365.1 Torreya grandis | reverse complement strand
ATTTTATCATAAAAGTCCATCATGATAAACCAAATGATATAAATAAAGGATAATAATAACTATCCACTCCCACACATGGCATCCATGTGCCACATAAATACCAAATCAAACATATTAGCTCATATTTATAACTATCATTGCTGTCAATTAGCACATCTCATAGGGAATATCATTGTCAAACATATCTCACTAAATTTATGTTGAGTGGAAACTATATATATGTTTGCGTACTAACCATGGAAATTTTTTTTCATCATAAATACTAGAAGTGTCAAGATAGTCTAAGCAATCATCACTAAGACAAAATAATGAATCAAATTCACTACTCATCAATCTATACTTTAAATGACCAAGCTTTTTCTATTTTTGACTAGGGTGATATCAAATTAAACATAAGGGTTCTATAGACCCTGATGAATGTTTTGAATATGGTACCCCATGATACTAGATTTTGCATATGTTAACATAACATGAACTATTGAAAGGATACCATGGTCAATATAGAATATTAGGGTCACCTAAAAATTTCATCATCCATAAAATTTTGGAAATCACAATTAATGCTAAACTATATGTTCTAGGAATCTAACATATATAATACCAAATCAAAGTGTACTCATATCATGAACATGTTTAACAAAGGGGAGGATTAGACACTTAAGGTTACCTCTACATAAAGCTCTAAAATAAATTATCTTATGTCAATGTTATTAACTCTCATAAGCCACCTACCTAATTAGGTTACACTACAAAAGAATTAAACTACTCTAAGTAGGTATTCCATTGACTATACAAATGTATAATAGACCTATCATTACCATGTTTAGTTTAAAATCATAAGGCTATTTACAAGTTCAAAATTCGTTAAGATGTATAATATTAATCCTGGACCAAATAATTTATAATTTAAAATAAAATATATTATAGTTTCAATAGTCATCTAAGTTATATACATGCATTAAAAACCTTGTAAATCTCATTAGTTTACTTCTACATACAATCAATCACTATACTCATTAAAGGTATATAACACATATTCACCACTACATAACATTATCGTCACCAAACCATGAGGGAAATATCATATTTTAATACCTACAATCAACAATATATCATATTATTATTCAATAAATACACTTACAATCAAGTTAATGAAAGGTAAATGTTGTTATCTCTAACCTTAATATTCATGATAGATTTAATAAGTGTAATCCAACATGCACACAATTAATTCTTAACCAAATGTAAACAAAGACTTTTGATGTTGGAAATTAAAATAAGATATCTATTAGGAAAGATTTACATCATTTCAAATATTCATACTATAATAAATAAGTTCAAAATCTTCCTATGGCGATGTATTCAAACATACCAAAACTTTATTAAAAAATGGATCTTCTAGACCACCTCCAAATCAAATTAATCAAATGTACAAAAATACCAAGGAAACACATTATGATAATGATACATCATAAATACATATATAATAAAAGTTCAATCATAAATAACATTAAAATAAACTACCCTATGTAAGTAAATATATCACACAATAGGTATTATACAAGACATTTACTTGAAGTAGAGACATGCCCATGAATTAAACAATCCAAACTCAAGGTAAATTTACCCAAGAACTAACAAAATGGTCACATGGGTTAATTTATGATCCCAATTTACTGTGAGTACAAATGAACATAAATATCATGATAATATGTTTCATAAGTTTATCTTGGATACCAAACATAATTCTCTAGATCTCTTATTATTGAATCCAAAATTTGATACCAAAATGTAATGCCAAAAATTTCACCCAAATAAAACCCATAAAACTATTTTATATATATATATATATATATATATATATATATATATATATATATATATATATATATACCTTCTCGTGCAACACTAATTATACACAAAAAAATACTCCAACTATTTATGTAACCACACTCATGCATGCCTTGATTACGCACGTCTTATAAACTCACACACATAAGAATATAAAACCTTAAAGGTACACAAGCATGTTATAGGTATGAAACATATATGGTCACCTTCTATCTCATAATAGGAGGCACATAAGGGAATACGATAAGCTAATTTCAAGCAATCTTTCCTGACTACATGTTGTCTTTTTAAAATGTGCATCGATAGATTATCTATAGTACACAAGAGTTATTTGTGGTGGGGTGCTAGGAATGAAGGCCTTACATTGGGTGTAAGAGGATAAGATGATGGGAATAGAAGTAATATCATACAATTATGCACACACACATCAATTTTCTCAATGCAATGATGGCAATCTACCCAAGGCATGGGACCCTTGCACTCTTTAGGATGAGCCTCTGAAGTAGGTTAAATTCCTTATATTCTAAGCACACTTGGTTTAATACCAATGTGCAGGCCTAAAGAGTAGAAAGGTAAACTAGCACTGATCTAAAACTAGGATATTTGAGGAAAAGCGAGTGACAAGGTAAGAAATGATAAAAGTAAAGATGTGATGTGACACAAATAGAGAGAATACTCATACTATCATAAACATAATACAAACTCTTAAGAGCAAGAAAATATACATAAATATTTCAAATAAAGGCATGGGAATGTAGCACAACACTGAGAGGGATGACTAATGACCCATAGATAACATCATCACAAACCCAGGTGCACATAGGAAAACCTATAAGGGAGTTTTAAGTTCAATTTAGATGTGCAATGGATGGAAAATGATGAGATGGAAGAATGTTACCCATATTCAAGGATAAATAAATATAAATAACACACAAAACATTAGAAGAAAATAAAGAGGCGAGCTTAATTCTAGTTGATCTACAAGAATTAACTAATACAAATTCTCATGGAGGGTAAATTTTAATACCCTGAGGTTGAAAAATAGTGATCAGATCTGAATTTAGTGATAGGATTACTTCTAGATACATGTACATAGGGGAATGGAAGATTTATCTGACAAGGTCAGAGGGTGACATGAATTCAAATCTTGAAGTTTGATAGCAACTTCTACATTTAATTATTTTAGCAATGCCTTGATATCCTGTCAACTACCTCCAATTACTTCTTTTATATCTGGTAACCACCTAACATGTGGCATGATGGGATTTATAAGTATTCCTTTGTATTTTTTGGGTAGGAAGAGTGTAGACGTGACACATGGGCACTACTTATTTATTGTGGCTATCACATGGTAGTGGATAAAGGAGGGTTGGACACTATGTAATTTAGGGTCACAAATGTAGGATCTTGTGTGTAGGTGTGGAACTGCATTGGCTAGGTGAAAGGAAGGCCTTGAATAAGGCTACATACAAAAATATAAAATCATAGGTATGCCTCCATGATTCATATCTACCTATTTCACTCTTAATTTACTTAAACATTAAGAACAATAGGGACTACATTCTATATTTTATGTACCTTTTGAATCATGTGCTTAAAAGTCATGTGCATGGACGTGCATCGAGATTTTTATGTAAGCATGAATCCTCATTGCTTTTTTTAGTATAATTACATCTCTATCTTAGACTCAGGTATAGAAAAGAAGTGTCTATACAAGTTTTTCTTGAAATTCTTAGGAACTTGTAGAATCATGAATATTATGTAAGCCCTAAGAGGCCTTGTGCATACTGAGCGGTGACTTAGAAAGTCAACACTTTTAATGACCTTTATAGGCCACTTACCTACTAAGCAAGAACCCAATGGACTTTGAAGCAATATATTGGGTAAAAATTACTTAAAACTACAACCTACTTGGCCTATGATTTAATATATTAAATTGAATTCTACCCTCAATAGAACAAAAGGGAGAAGAACAAGTAATAGATGTGTGAAACACACTTAAAGGAAAATAGATCTAAACTAAAACTATACAATGTGCATGTAGGTACTTAGGTAAATACAATTCACATGATTATAATCTATCATATACAATCTCAAAACATGCGCCTTCATCCTCCTAGGTCAAAATAGAAATCTCTTAGATCCTTTGCGTTGTGCACCTTTTTGTTGTTGATATGTGATGGGTGGAGGCACAATGACATCAATTTGATATGAAGGAGGTACTTAAGGATGCTCATTTTCTTAGATCCTTCTTTGATGAATGTCTTTACCATGATATAAATAATATTTCCTCTCATATGGATGATGTTTTTGATGTTGAACAAATCCTTCCCAGATCTCTCGGTGTCTAGTTGTGCTCTTTACTCAGACTAATCCCTCTAAAGCATAGGAGGCTTGTGCTCTATGTTTGGAAATATCATAGATCTAAAGGGTTGCCTTCATGATTATTTAAATTACTACTCCAAATCTAACATGCATCTTAGAAACCATTATGTGATATGCCTAGCCATGCAAGGATTTATAACACTCATCACCATAACTTCTTCTACATTTTCATGTGGCACGTTGGGCTCGACCAACTGACATTGCTCCCTTATTTTAAATGAGTCTTTCAATGACTCATCTAAACCTAGGGGTGCATAAAAATCCATATTAGCCTCAACCATATGTATGTTTGTGAAATCTTCTATGTGCATGCCTTGTTAAAAAATAACACTAGTATAGAATTGGTCATGGGAATGCTCCTGAGAGGATGTTGTCTTATCTTCTAGGCTTGTGTAGAATTCCTCTAGATCAACCCATAAAGGGTCCTCCTCTTGCACCTATGGGATCACCTTGTGGTGATCATAGTCACTTTCTTTGAGTGTACACTCCTCTTGAATATTAGCCTTTTCTTTTAGGTCTTATTCCATAGTACCAAATGATATCTCATTCACCCAAGAGAGGTCAAGCCTAGGCCTTTGAATGCACATAAAGTGGTGCAGATTTGTTCATCATCATTAAGGTCCTCCCCTTCTACCACCACTTTGTTTATTATCTCATCAACCTATTTCACTATTAGATTATATCTATCTTCTTATAGTGAGGTTGATTTTTTTTGAGTGGTGGCACAGAGGGGGCTACCAATGGCAATCTCCTCATCATATTCACTCAAATTATCTTCCTCATCAAAATTTTCTACACTTTCATTCCATAAAATTGGTCCTCCTTTGAAAAGGGAGAGGGTGTGAGGTCAAGAGGCTTCAATTGGTGTAGGATAAGGGGGATTTATATGTTTGGTCATTGTGAAGTTAGGATGCATGGTCCAAGAATGTTGTCATGACTGTGCTTGAGGCTCCTAAGGAAGGATGGGTTCTTAAGATGGCATAGGCACAAGCTTTTTGAAGATTAAAAATTTGAAATCAAGGGATTCACTTGAAGTCACAATTAATTTATCCTACCTAAATCTAGGTACTTTGGGTATGAAATATTTATGTCCCATAGGTTGGCTTGTACGCATAAGGGGAACTTGCTTAAAGATAGGAAAGGAAGGAGTAGGATTGGTTGGATATGATTAATTTTTTTGCATATTCATAAGAAACTAATGCATCTACTACTTTTTATTTTATTTTTCAAATTAAAAAGTTCTTGCTTAGTCTCACATATGACAATTATAGAGGCTTGGGTGATCTTACTTCTTATAACTCACTTCATTAAGCATGTAACTTGGTCAAATTACATCATGACTTTGTTTTTTGTAAAATATTACCAGTTATTACCCATGTATTTTATTAAATTACATATTTTATATATACTCATTCATTCCCTTAGGAAAAATAAGGGAAAAATAGTAGAGAATGGTGGATTTAGAGGATATAAAAGCATCAATATAGGATTTTTTAGTTAGCTAGCACAAAATTTGTCCATGTGGATGTTGGAGTGTGAATGGTAGGGAAGGCTTGGGTGGAGTGATGATAAAATATGGTATTGTGAAGGCATGAGGAAATTATTTTTGTAATTTTTTTCCCTTGCTTTACTTGGGTTTTTTTTAAAAAGATATGAAATTACATTTGGAAATCTAGGCATGACTATGACCTTAGAGGATGGTGAAATGAATACCAAGTTATTGTTAGGCATAGGGAGGGATTTTAATTTTTGAATAGATGATGTATGTAAAATTTATTTTTGAATTTTATACATGGTAGGATGTTGTTGAGGTATTTTGGATTGGTCGTAAAGAGAGACTTCTCTTTTCAATTGAATAATATTTTCACCAATGCTTCAAACACATAGAGAAATGGTAGCAATCAAGCAAGCTCAACCTTTAATTAAAGTTGATGCAAGCCATGAGGTTGATGAATAGGAGATAAAAAAATCCAAGGTACTAATATTATAATGGATAAAATGAAATTCACCTCTTAGTGGTGACCAACTAGGTAAGAGTACTTTATTTAATACTCCCCTAAGCCTTTGTCCTATTATGTCACTACTAGTTATTTATTCTTTTCCATTACTAATTGTCTCTACTTTTACTCCTATGTTATCATTTCCTATTCAGACTATTTTCATTATGCAAAATATTTATAAAAACACCACTCCTTCAATCTCCACCTCTTCTCCCATAACCTCCAACCAACCCATCACCCAAGTGGTAGCTTCTTCTACTCAATATAGTTCACCACTACCCTCATCATGAGCAGTGTAGACCATAATAGTGGTGGCAACAAAGAGATATCCTAAGAAGAAACAAGTCTAAATTGTTCATCTCATTCCACATCTAGGGAATGTATACTGGTCCATAATCATATGGCCCTAAATTCCCAATCCATCCCCTAAGCTTGAGCCTAAAATGGACACACAAATGGAGGCATAACCACTAGATCCATCAAAGTTGACTCTTCCAAATTCAGATAAGGATTTAGGAGTGTCATCTTATAAGAGGTCAAAATTGAAGATCACCAAGATACCCATTATGAGATCACTCTTTAATAAATAAACAACCTTAATGAAAAGTGTGAGGAAGAGGAAGATAGAAGATAATAGTGGGAGAGGCCTAATTCTAGAAGAAAGATAAGAGATTTACTCTCTTTCAAAAATATGAGATAGAAATAAGGTTTAGTTCCCCTATATTGAGGACCTTAAGTCCTACATGGAGACCCACACTAGAGTAATATTGGCCATTTATGAGGGGACATATCAGGCAATAAAAAATTTAGAAGATCTCAAGACCCTTAGGGAAAAACAACAAGTAATCTACATTCCCTTTGGAATAGAGTAAGATGTTCAAACTAAAACATTAAGATTATATGAAATTTTAGATAAGATTCATTCATTGAGATCACAGTTATCTCCCCATGAAACCATAACAAAAAAATTGTTTAAAGTTCTCAAGGAATATGAGAACATATTGAATTTCTTAGTTTTGTATACTCCTAATAAGACATTCATCCATTTAAATTAGATGGCCCTCTTGGAATTATCCAATGCATTGAATATATATGTAATAATAACTCAAATAAACTTGGGAATGGGTAAGTATTACTAATTCTTTATTTACTAAGATCATAGAATAATAAAAGCATATAGTACAAATATTGAATGAGATGGAGTTAAAATGTGCATGAGATAACATTGCCAAGCTCGTAGTAAGGTCTGTTTCAACCAAATGATAAATCAAGCTCAATATAATTTTAAGAAATTTTTACAAGGATTGAATTTAGAGGATATTCAAGTGAAGTTGTGTTCGGTCAGTAAGAACACAACTGAAGTGGAAGTCTTTTAGGTAGGCTTTCAAGCTACCAAAATTAAGCATGTAAGGCTAGTAGAACAAGTAGATAAGATAAATATACCTCCTCCTATTGATATGATCTTAATAATGGAAAAGCATGATAGAGGATACAAATAATATTAGGATCTAGAGGCCATGAAGAAGGAAACTTCAACACCATATACTAGTTCAACATCTCAAACTCCACCTAATGTGTTGATTACAATACCTCCTACTAATTTAGTCCCTCCCAGCTTAACAATTATATCAACTCAACATATTATCTCAAATATAGTCATAACTTTAGTTCAAACAACCTATTCATCCCCAACTACAACTTAGTTAAAAAATCTACTACAACCACTAGTTAAACTCTAGTCACCAACTTAGCTCTAACTACAACTTGAGTTCTAACAACAAAAATGAGCAATATCAAGTAGGAGCCAAGTCAACCTTATTCAAAGGCTAATTTTGTATAATTTTGCATGTAATTATTATTTTACCAATCATATAAAATTAAGTATTGTTACATCTATGTTATAATTAAATTAATTGTTTTGCAACAACTTGAGTTCTAACAACAAAAATGAGCAATATCAAGTAGGAGCCAAGTCAACCTTATTCAAAGGCTAATTTTGTATAATTTTGCATGTAATTATTATTTTACCAATCATATAAAATTAAGTATTGTTACATCTATGTTATAATTAAATTAATTTTTTGCCATCATGCACACATGCATGACTGATGTAATATCTAAGTTATAACATCAAGTTTTGTATTGAAATAGAACTTATGTTATAATTATTTTGATGCAAACTAAAGTTTTTATATAATTGGAAGATGAGGTGACCCCTTTCCCAAGTTATTTAAATACATTTAAAACCTTCTTTTTGAAGATTTGAAGTTTTTGATCAATATATAAGAAGAAATCAAGAGATTAATTATCATATAAATGCATTTGTTATTTCTTCTTTCTCTTTCTATGTTATTGAATTTTTAAGCTTCTTTGTCTATATCAACTCTATAATTTTTAAGTGCGCTAATGCTATGGATGAATTTGATTGTTTTAGTTTATGAATATTGATCTTATATGTGTTATAGCTATTAAAGATTGGTGAATTTAATTGGTGTAAGTAATTAGTATAGATTGACTTGATAATATAAAGTGTGTAAGAATATTTCCTTTGGTATAGTTATCTAGGCATGTTGTATAGATACTCTATATAAATTTATGGTTTGATTTGTAATCTCTTAGATAAGTGTGTGAAATAGAAATCCTAAGGAGAGAAAACTTCATTTGAGATCAGTACACTTCCTATACTTATTTTCCCAAACTAATAAACTATGATTGTTCATGAGTGTGAAATAATTACAAGTGATAAACATTGGTCTTGAAGATACTTTTTCACCAAATAATTAGTCTTAGGAGTAACCTTTTAGGAACACAGAGTCTACTTTTCTACCCTACCTTTCCCCTCTTTTAAATTTCTTTGAAATATACTCACCATAAATTAATTATCCACCCCTCCAACTCGCTTAGTGTTTGTCTTTCTATCATATCTCACACATTCATCCACAAACCTAGTTAAACAACTTACAAGTTTAACCTATTATTCTACCACATATTTTTTTTAACCACATACCTACAACTTGGGCCCCTAAGTGGAACCTTGTTCCATATGGATCCTAAAAATTTAGAGGCTACCTCGTTCATTCATATGTGATTTTCATAACACATACATCAATAGGAAGAAAAATATGTCACTAGAAGTAGGGTACACTTGTGTTTTTTCTCAATAACATAAGTTAGTCATTATGTATATTTTCACTAGAGACACATGGGAGAGTAATAAGGTCTAGGGCCCAAGCTAGACTTTTGGTTTCAGCATTGTCAAATCCTAGGAGGCCTAGACTAATACCTATCATCCCTAAGATAAAATGAGCTAGGACACCTTATCTAGTAAGAAATGTCCCACTTATTAACCCTTATATGGATCAACATTAGTTAGTTTTATCTACTATTGCCATCCCTAGATGCCAACATGATGTTTCAAGAAATCCAAAGAATTAATTTCCTACCTTCTCCCCCTCAAATGAGAGGACAAAATAAGAACATATGAAGTCTTTCAAGGTTTTTCTAAGATTAATGAATGTCACCCACAATGTTGTTATATGTAGGTTGTTCTCATTTACTTTGTATGATTCTACTTATGATTGGTATCTTAATTTTCATGAAATATCTATGACCTCATGTAATGAATGCCAAAATACATTTAATGCACAATTTGGGCAAGTGAAAAATCCAAGTTTGGCGTATCAACATTTCTCAGCATGAAGAGGGAGCTCAATGAGTAATTTTAGGCCTTTAATGGAATATTTTAGAATATGTACACTTGGTTTAATGTTGCATATAATAAATATAAATATTTATCACCTAAAATATACAAGAATGCTTTGTATCCCATTACTATGGTGTTTTTAATAAGAGCTGCCACAACTAATACTCTAGCTTTAGCATATGAAGAAGCTATTAATATCAACGAGCAGATCAATCCTCATAATTTAGGAGGATAAAAATTTAAAAATGGATTCTCATCATTAAATAAAATTCCACACACTAATAAAAATTCCTCTGTATTCAACAAGAATCAATTGTACACTATGGATCCTATTACACATCAAACCACCAATCATAATTATAGTTTCTTGAAAAATTAGACATAAATGAATGACCATCAATAGAACCAAAAAAATAAACATCTAGCTTACATAAATTTCATCATTCACTTAGGTTTTTTGAATCCAAAAATGTTGAAATGGATTCTATTCAAGGACTGGTCCAATAGTTAAGCAACATCATCCTAAATATGCAAAAAGGATGGGTAATATCACCAATAAGAAATATGACTAGAATTATAACTTTCCAAGATATAAAGGGATTTTCAATAGGACCTCCAATAATTTAAAATAATAATAGCCTAATAATATTTCAAAAATAAATATCATGAGGACAACTTTGTCTTATTGGTGCAGGGTTCACAACACATCACATCATGGGGAATTGTACTATGTAGATTTCTATACAGCCTTTAAAATATTTTGGAGGGAAATGATTAGACAATATCAAATGAGGAATGATCTAGATATTCCTCTTGAATATGTCCCTTCAATTTTATATATTCTCTTTGAAACTTATGGGTTTTCCTTCCTTGGTAAAGATGACAATGATCTAGAAAATAATTCTAATGAAATGCAAGTGTTCTACTAGTTAACAGGAATAATTATAATCTAAGGGATAGACAAAATCTCACCACATCTACTCCTCCCAATAATACATTTATTCACCTAAATACTAAATTTAATAATAATCCTCCTCCCCCAAAAGGGAATGATAAGCCTCAACATAGATGATAACAGAGTAAGGGAGGATATAACACTATTGATGA
This sequence comes from Torreya grandis, assembly GCA_037957365.1. Classification (NCBI taxonomy): domain Eukaryota; kingdom Viridiplantae; phylum Streptophyta; class Pinopsida; order Cupressales; family Taxaceae; genus Torreya; species Torreya grandis. The sequence continues at coordinate 2,308,954 of JARHVA010000665.1, read as the reverse complement.
TATGAAGAAGATCAAGGCCAATATCACTCTTCATGAGATAGCACTAATCACAAAGTAGAAGAAGATATTATGGAAGTCTATCATAGGAAAGTATATTGTACAAAATTACAAAACAACTAATACAAATTTTATATATAAAATGAAGCTCAAAGTTCCCCCTTGTTAATTATTCATATATTTGAAAAGAATATACACAATTATTTGTTAGATTCTAGAGCTTCAGCTACTGTGATGCTAACCTTCATTTTATCAAAAAATGGTTTGATCCCAAGTACATCCAAGGGGACTATTTTGTATCTAGATGAAACAATAGTGCATGTTCTGGGAGAATTTAATGATGTAAGAATCTAGGTTGCATTAAAAACTTGAGAGTATATGACTATCAACATACTATTATAGATATTCCAAAGGGGTATGACCTATTATTGAGCATCAATAGGTTTAAGATGCTCAATGGATATCTTTCCATAGAATTATCTCATATTTGGCTACCATGAGGAGGGATTGACAACCAGATTAAGATTGATCACGAGCTAAGGATAAAACACCCTATTATGGAGTACATCACTAATTAATAAGTAATCTATAAATCTCCTAGTCTTAAAATTTATACATTTACTATGAATCATGAAACACATAAAAAAGTGCAAGTCCCTTCCTAGTTATGGACCCTCCATTTTGATAAAGCAACAACCAAGCAGGGATTAAGTGTTCGTATCAAGTTTGTCAATCTATAGGGCAAGAAGTACTTAGCATTATATAGTCTCTAATTCCCATGCACCAATAATAGAGTAGAGTCTGAGGCCCTTATTTTTGGATTATAATTTGCCCTCAAGAACAATGTCAAGGAGCTACTAGTATATATATACTCAGAACTAGTGATTAACTAGGTTAGGAATAAGTATTGTAGAGTAAAATACTCTACATTTTATTTTGAGTTTTAGTTGTGTGCTTTAGTTTTGTCCCTGCGCATTTTAGTTTTGGCAGTGAAGGTTTTGACACAGAGCATGGGCATGGGTTTTCATTTTGCCTAAGTTTTGTCTAAGTATCAGAGTCACATAGAACATGCCAAGTGTCATCAGTCGGGACACATTATAATTTCTCTAAGTAAAGCGGAAGCCACCACATGTCTTGTTATATACCTGTAGAGCATGACAAGTGTCGACATCCAAATTTCAGTTTCTTATAAGTTTCAAAAGCTTCATTCAATAAGCTTCTCTTAGTGCATGCGGAAGGCACCAAGTGGAAACTATGGAAGGTTTTAATATGTTTCTCTAAATTACACAAAAACCACCATGTGTCCCTTGTAATATCTGTGGAGACCACCAAGTGTCGACATCCACAGTTTCTTCCTTTTGTTTCATTGTTGAGAAAGGACTATGGTGGGCCTTGGGTGAGTTGCTAAAGTAAGTGAAGTGTGCCAAGTGTAATCATCTATGTGAATCTAAATGAGTCCCAAACTTTTCTATAGTATTTCTAAAGCTCAGTGGAAGCTGCCATGTGTCATCTTCCGTGGGACTCTCAAAAGGTATCTAAAGCTTCTATAGACAAGCAAAATCTGCCACATGTCACTTGTTAAGACTAGCAGATGCTGCCAAGTGTCCTCACCTATTTCACAGTGGGAAATTCCATGTGTATCTATTTTATCCAATGAACCTACAAAGAGGCTAACCATTTTAGATCCGAAAGATATCTTATGTCAAACACTTCTAGTTAAGTTCTAGTTCGGTTAGACCATTGGGATTTGATCGTGTGGGTAATCTTGAGCCAATCCTATGCTATAAATATCGGTTCAAATCATAGGTCCAAGTATGAAAAGAGAAAGGAAGGAAAGGGAGAGAATTTTTTGCATATAGTTTCTTATCAGAGATTTATAAGAAGTTTTTGAGACTTTCTTGATGTGGCTAGTAATATCATTTGCTTTTGTTCTATTTTCTTAATTTAGAAAGTTTGAATAACTATGCATGTATCAGTGCCTTTTATGTGACTAGAAAATTAATAAGAAGACTGAATTCTGTGCCTTTTCTAATATTTTCTATGTTATTGCAAAATCATCTAAGTTGTGAGCCTTTGATTCTATTTGTTTTCATCTTTTACATTGATCATGCATTGTTTTCTCTTTAATGTAATTGAATCATAAAGATAGCTTCACTATGCTTAGTATTAAGGAATGAATCATGATCAGGCGCATCACCATAGTTAAATTTTCTTTCATTGCATTGGTGATTCCATTTAATTTTTATCCCTTTTTACCACAATACATTTGAGATAAAGAAGAGCCAGCGTCTTTAAAATTTGGAGGTCATTTCAAGTCACAAGTCCCACATTCCTAAAACTTCCCATTGTTGGTGTTGGAAATAGCACAATTTTAAGCATCAACCATTTTTGGCACTCCTGGTGGGATAATCTCTTTAAGTTTCTTTCAAGATTGTATGAACTAGAGAGCTACAAGGAGTCAGGGTTGTGGACTAGTAATAAGAGCTCAATCTGTTATGAACCCAGGTATTCTTTTACCACCATTGATAACTAATTCAAGAATAAGGGTTACTCAGTTTACGACAACACCAAGAGCAAACATGGGAGCACCTATAGCCCCAAGGAATTATGCAAATTGGAATACTGGCAGTGCTTTGATTCTCCTAATACCACTAGCCACTGGGATCCTATTCCAATAAATGCCCTGAAAGCTCTACCCAAATTCAATAGGAAAGATTTCAAAACACTTGAAGAACATCTACAGGATGTGTCTGATGTTTGTGTAATACATGTGATCACATAGCAAAATGTGGTTATAATATTGTTAGCAACTTCTTTTAAGGGGAAGGCTCTAGACTGGTATAGATCTTTGACCCCAAATACAATATCTACATGGGATCAGCTTAGAGATGCTTTCTTTACAAGATTTGAAGAAAAGGGTGATAAATCTTCTTTGTTGCAATAATTTATTACTATCAAAAGGGCACCACAATAAGTAATGACTAATTTCAATTCAAGATTTCAAAAGACTTGGGAAACAATTCTTGCTACAGCAATACCATTACCAGGTATGGCTATAGTATTTTATCTTAAATCCTTAAATTTAGATATATCAGTAATGATTCAGTCACTTAGAGGTCAGACTCTACCAGAAGCCTATGACTATGCAATTAGAGCTAAAAATAACTTAATAGATGCTAGAAAGTTTCCCCCAAGGCCTCCCATGCCCATGTTTCCAGAGATTACCTTACCTTTGCCTCAAGAAGCCCCTAATCCCATAGCTCCACCTGTGTCTATGTATACATTTCCTCAACAACCTACTAAAGTAGTTGTCTGTGTCCAGTCATCTGAGATGGATGATGTCAAGAACATCTTAAGGACATTTTCTAGTGAGATAATTAACCTAAAAAGATAGAAAAATCCTTATCCTAGACCCCAATATCAAGGCTACCAAGAAAATAGACCTCCACCATAGCCAAATCAGTATCAGGGTCTTCAAAGGCAAACTAACCCTCAGCCATCAAACCAATTAGTTATAGTCCCTACACCCTCACATATTATTCCCCCTAATCCAAATAGGGAGATTGTTTTAGGGTAGAATAATTATGCAGATGACACCAATGCCTAGTGTTTCCCTTGTAATAATGCTCATATGCCCAGAGATTGTCCCAAGAGTAATCTACAACAAAATATAGCAGAGTAAAGAAGAATGGATGGAAAATTTGCAAATACTTCTGACACTCAACCCTACCAATCCCTTGGTATGCAAAATTTAGTCCTGGTGGCTCAGATGCAAGGGATGTCCTTACAGCAAGAAGAAGAAATAGCCCCTGATCATTCTTTGTTTTTGTGGGTTGAAGATGAAGAGTCATTATTCTTAAATGAAGCTTATACTTCTAAGAAGCCATTGGTACAATCAGATTACTACACCAGATCCAAGAGAAGGATGATGGAATGGCCTGAAGTCACAAATAATGAAATTATGGGGATTCTTATATTTCAAGGTCATCAAAACATAGTTGCTAGATAAGAAATACCTCAGCTAGTGCAGAACCAAGTAATTTATAGACAATTTCAAGAAAAATCAAATTACCCTTATTATCCAAGAACCCAAACACTAGGATCGGTGATTGTGGTAGATCAGCTGAAGAGGACCCTAGCACATGTGTCAATATGGGACATGTTAGCTATTCCTGAGAAAAAGACCCTGTTGTAAGAAGATCTGTTGGGCCAAGTAGTGCCTAATCATATTGTTACCAAAGGAGGACCTACTGATAAGGAAAATCTCAAAGACATAGTTCCTCTGCAAACAACAGTCCTTTTGAACAATGCACCAGAGATAAACAAATCCAAACCAGAGCCCTTCCATTTGACTTTGATAGTTGGAAAGAAACTGTTACATAATGCAATGATAGACTCAAGGGCCAATACTATAGTAATGCCTAAACAAATAGTAGATGCTTTAAAAATAAAGTATTAGCCACTTACTAGAGGAGTTATGCAGCTGGATGGAAAATCGGTGCAAACAATAGGGAAAATTAAACAACTCCCATTGCAATTGTATACTTTCCCTAATATAATTATCAATCAGGATGTGGTAGTCATAGATATACTCCCTATATTTGGCCTATGTTTATCCAGAGATTTCACAGCCAAGATAGGAGGTTATATGTAACTTGATTGGTTTCACCTCATCCTAAGAACCAAATATGGTACAAAAATGAAAATACTATCTGAGTCATTATCTAAGGATCACATCACCAATGAACCAACCCAAAAATTAGAGGTAGCTCATGCTATGTTGAATAAGGAAGAAAGGGTCTTTGTTGAAGAGTTAGGTGACTGGACTGAACATGTGACGAAGAGGAGGAAAATAATTAGTTGTTAACTATGATGCAAAGTGACCCATATGGAAATTATGACCGTACTGGTCTGGGCAATTATGTCATATTTGATGAAGACCATGAAATCCCAGATGTTTTAAGGGAGGAAATGCCAAAGAATCAAGAATATGAAAAGGACTCAGAAATTTGGACCTTAAATTTTGACGGGGCTAGAAGTAAAAATGGTGCTGGAGCAGGAATTTGTCTTGTTGCTCCAAATGGTGAGAAAATTTTAAGAGCTATCCATTTCCAATTTGCCTATACTAATAATGATGTTGAATATGAATCTTTAGTACATGGGCTCATGTTAGCCAAGAAAAAGGGAGTAAAGAATCTGATAGTAAAAGGAGATTTAGAACTAGTGGTGAAACAAATCAGAGAAAAGGCAATAGCCAAAAATGTAAGGATGAGATCCTATAGACATAGAATTTGGGACTTAATAGATGATTTTGAAGCTTTCAATATTGAAGTAGTTCCTAGAACCCAAAATTTTGAAGCAGATAGGATGGCATAGATTGGCTCATAGTTTGACCCATCAACTGATCTATTAGTCAACAATGAGTCAATCAAAGTTATAGTAAGGCCAACTATCTTAGACAATGATGAAAATTGGCAAGTCTTTGAAAATGATTTTTAGGTACTCTCATTTTTGCAATAGTCAGGGAAATTTGCTGATCAATTGCAACCAAAAAATGAAGAAGCATATGGAGACCAAATTATTTAATTAAAGACCAATAAGCTTCCAAAAGGCTTGATTAATTTAGAAACCTATTTGATCCAGAAGATGTAAGCTAGAGAAGAAAAGGTTTCAAGAAAATATAATAGATTATTTTGAGATACAAGTGAGTGAAGGGAAAAAACAAAAGATTGGAAATTCCACAACCCAAGAGGAAAGGGAAAGACTAATTGACTTGTGTGAAAGATATGACAGAGTAATAGCCTGGACCTATGAAGACCTTCATGGCTATAATAGAGACATCATTCAACACACCATAGAATTGACTAAAGGATCTAAGCCAGTCAGACAGAAGCAGAGGCCAGTGAATCCAAATATTGAACCTTTAATGGTGGATGAGTTGTAGAAACTCTTAGAATCTAAAATAATTTTTTTAATCAAACACTCAACTTGGGTATCCAATCTAGTACAAGTCAGAGAAAAGAATGGTGACATAAGGATCTGTGTGGATTTTAGAGACCTAAATAGAGCATTTCTAAAAGATCACTATCCCCTGCCCTCTATGGAACAAATTTTATAAGCTATGGCTGGATCAGAGAGATTTTCCTTACTAGATGGTTTCTCTAGATACAATTAGATTTGGTTAGTTGATGAAGACCAACATGAGACTACATTTACTACCAAATGGGGAACGTTTGCATATGCCAAGATGCCATTTGGCCTGTCAAATGCTAGAGCCAATTTTCAAATAGAAATGGATGTAGAATTTGGAGAAATCATAAATAAAATCATTCTAATTTATCTTGATGATCTCACTATATTTTCCAAGAATGTTGTTGATCATTTTGATCATCTAGAATCTATTTTTAAGAAGTGTCAAGAGTTTGGAATATCCCTGAATCCCAATAAGTGTATCTTTATAGTACCTCAAGGTAAACTACTGGGATATATATTATCCAAATAAGGAGTCTCTATAGATCTAGAGAGAGTCACAACCATAATGAACTTGTCCCTACTAGTAAATAAGAAAGTAGTTTAGTCCTTTTTGTGAAAGATTAATTTTGTCAGTCAGTTCATATTAGACTTTGTAGGCGTAATGAGACCAGTGACACTCTTGTTGAAGAAAGACCTGCTGTTCAAGTGGACTACAGAAGGAAGATAAGCTTTTGAGGAGGTCAAGAAAGCAAATTCAACATCCCCAGTACTTAATAACCCAAACTTCTCTAAGTCTTTTATAATGTATGTTTATGGAGGAGAGTTCAGTGTTGCTGCTGTCCTAACACAGAAAGATAATCAACAAGAGGGAGAACACCCAATAGCCTTTTTCTCAAGGACTCTTAGGGAGCATGAATCTAGATACAACTTTGTGGAGAAATAGGCATATGCTATGGTAAAAGCCCTCAAAAAATTCAGGCATATTGTATCAGGAAATAATATTTTGATACTTGTGGCTCATCTTAGTGTCAGAGAATATATTATGGAAGGTTAAATTACTAAAAAAAAGAACAAACTAGATAACAAAGATCCTTGAGTATGATGTAGAGGTCAGACCCACTAAGCTAGTCAGAGGTAGGGGGCTGTGCCAATACATGGCTCAAGATATGGAAAAGATGATAACTAAAGAAATAGAAAAGGAAAATGTATTGAGGATACAAGAAGTTGATCAGAACTCTTGGTTCACAAACAAAATCTATTTTATGAAACATGGGATTGTTGGAATAATGCATATTTAAGCTTACCTAGGGATAATAGGGTAAGTTATTTATTACCGAGGGTAAAATTTATTTACCTCAGTTAATTTATTTTATTGTTGAGAATTTCTCAACAATATATTTGTTCGTAGTATGAGAAAACAAATAGTTTGTTTTCTCTATTTTGTAATCATTACAAATAGTTTGTTAACATGAAACAAACTATTTGTATTATAAATAATTTGCATTATATGGGAAATAAACATGAAATTATTGAGAGAATTCAGAGAATTTTGTGGATTATCACCTATTTTTTAGGTGTGATAAATTTATTTATTCTCTAGAAATATTTGCAGGTTATTTGTTGTGGGTTCTTTCTCCTGGATTGATCATGTGGATCCTGTGTATCTCCTGCTCATTCTTTCATGGTATCAGAGCTTGGAGTTCCAGTTGAAGATCCTCTTCCTTGAAATTTTTCATCTTTTAACACATTCAAAAACATTATTTTATTGATGTGTTACAGATATTTTTAATTCTCTCAAATTCTGGTTCTTATTTACAACATTTGTTTTTGGAAAATTCTGTACTTTATGCTCATTAAATGACCATACAGATTTCCAAAATCAGATTTTTTTTCATGGGGACGTAGGAAATCAAGTCAAGAATCCATTAAAATTTGAATTTTTTCATTTAATTCTGGACGTACAGCTCTTTCCTTCCAAATTCTACTGACTGGTTCCTGTTGGCAGACTATTGGCAGACTGCAGTACCTATTCATTTTTCTGATGTGGCAGATCGTACGGTTGAATTTTTTGGAATCTGAGACCTGTTAATGAAAACTACCTCTTATATATTTCTATCCATATAAATTTTGATGAATTTGGATCAGGCCGTACAATGTTTTGGAAGCCAACAACAGGAATTTAAAAAATGTTTTTTGCCTGTTGTATAGCTGTACGGATTTATCTTTTTTGAATGCCTTATGCTGCATAAAATCCAAATATGAAAATTCCATGTGAAATAAGACTTCATATGATTTAATTTCATGCTAAGAAGGATGGATTTGGAGCAGTCCGTACAGTCCTTTGATCAGATCCAGTGGAGCCATTCTGCAGTTGCTGAGAGGTGTTTTTCCTTGGCTGTGTTTACAAATTTTCTCAAATATTTCCCTGACCACCACCCCTTGCTAGAAAAAGAGTTAATTTTTGATAAATCCAAAGATTATTCAAATGATATATCACATGTGTGAGTCATTTTTGGCTTTTTTTAATTAATTATTTTAATTTTTAGTGGTTTAAATGCAAGTCTCTAGCTTTTAAAGTTCAAATTTGACTTTGCTAAAGTGGCTAGAGATATTTTGTTAAAAATTTGTAGGGAGGAGGTCTTGGGGTCAAATACCCCTACATTTTTTTTTCATAAATTCATTTTTTAATTTTTTATAAGCCAAGGCTAATTTTTTTTTCGTCGGGAGATGTTAAATTGTAACGGGAGGGGTGTTTTTTGAGGAAAAATGAATGTCTAGATTGTTCTTGTCAACTTCATCATCTTCCTCAGGAATGGAATCTCGATTGTTTGAACCTCTAAATTCTAAAAATTACCATGTTTGGAAGCCAAAAATGCAACAACTCCTTCAATCAAAGGGCTTATGGAGAATTGTTTCTGAAACGACACCTGCAACATTCACCACTGAAAAAGACAAATATGCATATGGTTGTAAGCAGGATGAGGCTCTTGGATTGATTTGCCTCAATGTCTCAGATAATCTTCAATTTCACATTGCAGATGCTACTACACCAAAAGAGGTATGGGAAAAATTTAAAAACCTGTTTGGCAAAGTTAATGAGTTTAAAATTTTGCAATTAGATGCAGAATTGAGTACTCTCTCTCCATCAGATTTCCCTTCAATAGATGAATTCTTGGCAAAATTCAAATTTATAAGGTCACAGTTGAAAGTTGGTGACAAGGATAAAAGTGATCAAGAGTGCATTTTCATGATTTTGTCAAAGTTGAAAGGACCATATAGTGTTTTTTCCTCTGCTTTTTATACTATGATGGATACATTAGGTGATGAATTCAAATGGCCTTCCTTTGAAGTTTTTTGTGAAAGATTGACTAGGGAGCAAACAAAATTAATGGCCTTAGATGCTCTACCTAGTCCTAGCCATGCTTTATTTGCTAATTCTTCTAAAGGAAAACCTTCACCTAAGTCTAAAAAGCAAGCACCTTCACATAACCCTCCAGAGTCCACCACCCAAACACCTCCTCATTCTAAATCTACTAAGACCAAAAAGTCCTTTAAGCAAAAGAGGAAAACATTTGGTCCATGTAATTTTTGTGGTGGTCATAATCATGATGAAAGTAGATGTTTTAAGAAGATGGAAGCATTAGAGGCAATGGTCAGACAACACAAAATTTCCATTCCATCTCCATCTCCTTCTACCTCTGCAGGAAAAGGGAAAGAACTTTCAGCCAGGGCTATATCTTCATGTCATGATCAGTGGATTTTTGACTCAGGTGCTTCTCACCATCTCACACATTCTAAATATCTATTGTCTTCTCTTACATATTGTAGTATATCACATATTTTTATGGGTAACTCCTCACAGATTGAAGTTTTGGGATCTGGTACTGTTGATAAACAAGATGGATGTTTTAACAATGTATTGCTTGTACCTCAAATCTCTTCTAATCTTCTCTCTATATATCAAATATGTGATTATGGTACTGGTAAAACTATGGAGTTTACTTCACATGATGTTGTAATAATAGAATGTAATGATCCTAGTGAGATAGTTGTTATAGGTACAACAGACCATACTGCAAGACTCTATACTTTTGATAAGTTTGAGTCTTTTATGTCTTCTAGTTCTTCACTTATAGCACATGGTAATAATCTCAGAAAATTGTGGCATGAGAGATTAGGACATTTGAGTTATGGATATATGCAACAAATGAGTACAAAACATCTTGTAAAAGGCCTTCCTAAGGTCTCATGTATTGATGGGGTGTGTCCTGGTTGTCTAGTTGGTAAACAGCACCAGGATCCATTTCCAGTTGGTAAGGCCACACGTGCAAATGCACCCTTAGAGTTGGTTCATAGTGATTTGATGAGTTTTCCAACTCATTCTTTTTCAGGGGCTAAGTATGCACTCACATTCATTGATGATTTCACTCGTAAAACTTGGGTATATTTTCTCAAGTTGAAAAGTGAAGTTTTTGAGTCTTTTAAGGCCTTCAAAGCCTTTGTTGAAAAACAATCATCTCTTCCTCTTAAGAATATACGCACTGACAATGGGGGGAATATGATAGTAATGCTTTCTATGATTTTTGTATTGAGCATGGGATACAACACCAGTTTACTGTACCACACACTCCTCAACAAAATGGTGTAGCAGAGAGGAAGAATCAAACATTGAAAGAGATGGAAAATTGTATGATTCACTCTCAAAATTTGGGTCCACAATATTGGGTTGAAGCTGTAAATTGTGCAAATTACATTCAAAACCATATGCCTCACAAAGCTGTGCAAAATATGACACCTGAAGAAGCTTGGTCTGGGATTAAGCCTGATATTTCATATTTTGGCATCTTTGGGAGTCAAGCATGGGCATTCCTTCCTGATGACAAACGTAAAGCATTGGAGAAGAAAAGCCAACCACTCATTTTTGTTGGTTATTGTGAAGATGTAAAATCCTACTGTCTTTTTGATCTTGTCACACATGATGTGTTGTTTTGATGGGATGTTCAGGTTGATGAGCTACCCACTCCACAGGAGTGTACATCTAGTTCTTATTCTCCCCCTCCTTCTACTAAGCATAGTGAGGATTTGCTTTCTATTGTTGATGATGATGATGTTGCACTTATTCAGCCACCATAGCCATCTTCTTCACCACCTTTGCCTAAATGGGCAAAGATCACTCTACAGGTAGTTGGTTCTTTTGTTGGCAATCCATCTGATTCTCGTCACACTCACTCACAGACATCTGGTATTGCTCTTTTGGGACAAGCTTGTATAAATGATCCAGTGTTGTTTTCTAAGGCTATTGGTATACCTGAGTGGGATATTACTATGTATGATGAGTATTCTTCATTGATGAAGAATGATACTTGGGATCTTGTCCCTCTTCCTAAGGGAAGAAAACTTGTAAAATGTAAATGGGTCTATAGGACCAAATATGCTGTAGATGGATCAGTAGATAAGTACAAAGCTAGATTAGTAGCTAAGGGTTTTTCACAGGTTAAAGGGGTTGATTACTCTGAGACCTTTGCCCCTGTAGCTAAGATGGATTCTATTCGGCTTGTACTCTCTCTTGTTACTTCACATTCTTGGTCTATTTTTTAGATGGATGTGAAGAGTGCTTTCTTGCATGGTTATCTCCATGAGGAGATCTATATGGAGCAGCCTCTAGGATTTGTGTAGGACTCATCATTGGTTTGTAGACTTCGTCATTCTCTTTATGGCCTTAAACAAGCTCCTAGAGCTTGGTATGAGAAGATGGATATTTTTCTTTTGAGTTCTAGTTTTATTCATTGTGAGTCAGATCACAATGTATACATCCTAAAGCAAAGTGAGGAGCTTGTCATTTTGGTTTTGTATGTTAATGATCTCATCCTCACTGGCAGTTCAGATTCCTTGATACATGACATCAAGGACAAGTTGGCAGATAGGTTTGATATGATAGATCTGGGAATTCTACATTATTTTCTTGGTCTTCAAGTTTTTCAGTCTTCTGAGGGCATTTCTATTAGACAACATAAGTATGTGACAGATCTTCTTCATCGATTTGGCATGGCTGATTGTAAGCCTACACCCACTCCATTTCAGTCAGGTATTGTGTTGTCTGCCACTTGTATGACTCCTCTTGTTGATTCCACTTTGTATAGGCAACTTGTAGGTAGTCTTTTATACATGACTCATACCCATCCTGACATCACATTTGTTGTGAACCTTGTCTCTTGGTTCTCACATGAGCCTCATGAGAGTCATTGGCAAGCAACCAAGCGTATTTTGTGCTACATTCGGGGCACCACTCACTTTGGTATACATTACACACAACAGAGTTCTACACAAATTGTTGGATACACTGACTCTAATTGGGCTGGTGATGTTAACACTCGCAAGTCCACTTGTGGATTTGCTTTCACACTTGGTTCAGGTCCAGTTGCTTGGGCATGCAAAAAGCAGACTGTTATTGCATTGTCCTGTACTGAGGCTGAGTATCGAGGTGCTGTCAAACCTAGTCAGGAGATACTTTGGCTTCAACAATTACTTGGAGAGTTTGGCTTCACACAGTAGGGTCCTACTACTCTTTGGTGTGATAACCAAAGTGCGATTTCTATTTCACACAATCCTATTGAGCATCAATAGACAAAACACATTGAGATTCACATGCACTTCATTTGACATCTTATTCAAGATGGAGTTCTTTCTTTAGAGTTTGTGCCTACAGCTGAGCAGATTGCTGACATCTTCACTAAACCTTTGGCTTCTCCTTGTTATCTTTAGTTGCGAGTGATGCTTAGGGTGAAGGAAGTTGTCCTTGGGGGGATTTCCCATGAAGTCCTTCCTTCCTTTATTTTTCATATATTTTGATTGGTTTGTACATGGGTACCTTATCAGGCCTAGTAGCCAGGACCCATCTTTGTTTGTCATTTTCCCTATGTTTCGCTTAAGGGAGGGTGTTGGAATAATGCATATTTAAGCTTACCTAGGGTTAATAGAGTAAGTTATTTATTATCGAGGGTAAAATTTATTTACCTCAGTTAATTTATTTTATTGTTGAGAATTTCTCAACAATATATTTGTTCGTAGTATGAGAAAACAAATAGTTTGTTTTCTCTATTTTGTAATCATTAAAAATAGTTTGTTAACATGAAACAAACTATTTGTATTATAAATACTTTGCATTATATGGGAAATAAACGTGAGATTATTGAGAGAATTCAGAGAATTTTGTGGATTATCACCTATTTTTTAGGTGTGAGAAATTTATTTATTCTCTAGAAATATTTGCAGGTTATTTGTTGTGGGTTCTTTCTCCTGGATTGATCCTGTGGATCCTGTGTATCTCCTGCTCATTCTTTCAGGGATTTTCCCAAAAGAGCTCTCTCAGGACAAGAGGAGATACTATAGGCAGCAAGGGGTCCATTTTGTTTTCATTGACCAAGTTCTTTTCAGAAGAAAATACTGATGACATACTTTTAAGATGCATAGAGAAAGATGAGGCTCAGAAAATACTACATGAAATGTACCATGGAGTCTTAGGTGGACATTTTTCTATAAGAACCATAGCTATAAAGATAAGTCAGGAAGGTTATTTCTATCCCACTTTATTTATAGACTATTATCAACTAGTCAAAAAGTGTTAATATTGTCATTATTATGTGGGGAAGAGAAGGAATGCAACAATGCCCCTTAGTCCTATAATTGTTGATGAACCCTTTGCTCAATGGGGTCTTGACTTCATTAGAATGATCAATCTAGTTTTGAGTATGGGACGAAAATAGATTATAACTACCATAAATTATTTTACTAGATGGAGTGAGGCAGTGCCACTCAAAGAAGCAACAGAAAAGGTGATCCTAGACTTTCTGGGGGATATCACTACTCGCTTTGGGCCTCCTCGTACCATAATTTTAAATAATGCTAAGGCATTTTTAGGGGTAAAAATATCTAAATTTTCACTAAAGTATGGAATCTATCTGAAAACTTCCTCAAATTATTACCCTCAGGGTAATGGTTTGGCAAAATCAACCAACAAGAACCTGATTAGACTTATTAAGAGAATAGGGGCTGATCATCATAAAGAGTGGCATAAAGTGCTTAATATAGCATTGTGGGCTGATATAATTATGCCTAAATAAGTGAAAAAGATGTCCCCATATGAATTGGTCTGTGGTAAGCCTGTTGTAATGCCCCTGAGCTTGGAGATTCTTGCTCTCCAGTTATTAAAATAAACTAAAATTGAGGAGAATCGCCCCATGCAGGTCAAACTTATTGAGCTCCTAGAAGTTCAAGAAAAGAGGGATACATCACATGAATCATTAATTAAATATCAAAAATTAATTAAATACTACATTGATAAGAAGACTTCAAACCCCCATTTTGAAGTAGGCTCAGTTGTTTTGAAATGGGATGCGAGAGCTGCTAAGCTGGGTCGACACACTAAATTTGAGTCATTTTGGACTGGTTCCTATAAGATTCATACATGTAAAAAAAATTCATTTGAGCTTGAAATTATGGAAGGTGAACCCAAAGATATTCCTATGAATGGGATCTACCTGAAACATTTCATTTAAGTAGTATCTCCCATGTATTGTAGTTAGATAGTTTCCCTTTCCTTTTTGCTCTGTTTTCCCATTTTTTTCCCACTCTTTATTTTAATAAGTGTTCTATGAACATGTGGCCATGACTCAAAGTCTTTTCAAAATTTTCAAAACTCTCACATTCACTAAATCTCTCTTAAATCCCCAAAATCTCCCAAGGTACCTTTACGTAGCCACTTTTATGACGTGTCTGACACACTATCCCACGTAGATTTAATAAGATTTACTTACAGTTTTTTTGTTGTAATGCCATTTATGAGACTTGACATGTCATTAAATACCCTAATAACAAGTGTTAAGGCTTAACTGTGTCTCATCCATTCTTACATCTGCTATGAAAATCCCTGTTACCTGAATTTCAATTCATAGCAAAACTTGCTTAGTAAAAGTACCTTCCCTATTAAAAAACTTCCATACTTGTTACTTAAGTTCACTAATTCCCATTATAGACATAGATATGGAGGAGTCACAGTCTTCACAATAGGGTTTTGGGATTTACGAATCCATTGATAACCTTCTCACCAACAAATCATATGCTTCTACCCCTACACAACCTTTAAGGACCTATCCAAGGACTAGAGTCCCCGAAGTTGGTTATGGGATCGACCCAGCAAAGGTGAAGGATTTTGCAGATGGAATCATGGATCCAACTCTTCAAAAGTCTGGCAAAGCTCTGTGAGAAGGGGTACACCAAAGATGTATCCAGAAGGCCAAGGCTATACAATCTAAAACATTTGGGATGAGGATATGGACTTCTCAATTGGCACAATTCATTGTCACAAGTGTACATCTGTGCCCTGACTGAGTTGAAATGTGCACAAAATTGTTTCATGCACCCTCAAACACCATAAAATAGGGTCAATTCATGGTGAAAATTACACTGAAGGCCATTAGGGACATGTTGGCCCTATATCATGACAAAATAGCCACATTTCCCACCATTGCCAAAATGCAAAAAACATGGGCAAACATTAATAATCAATTAAGGTTTCTCATATCAGAATTGTAATTAGGGGACGATGGTACCATTGTGCCAATGCTACCAATAGGAAGGGCACAATTTGCATAGGTTAGTCAAGAGGCACTATCCATGATGGCATTTATTTTTGGAATGGAGGACATAACTCTCTACGATTTGCAAATGGCCATTCTCTTCAGATTAAAAATTGTAGACAAGTCTCAAGAGTATCAGCTGGACTTCTTAGAGTAGAGTGCCTACTCAATAGTTGACCAACTCACTCACTTCAAATGTATAGGGATTTTCAAGTATTCTTCTTATATGTTTCACCTCATATTATATCAAAACTCTAGCATCTTTTCACAATATATGCATGTGAATATGTATGACCCAAGTTTTGGTCATAAGAGGACCATTCCTACATCTACATGGACACATATCTTATCCAAAATGTCTAACTCATATGAATTTTGGGAATTTTTTTTCCCCTACCTTTTATCATCTAAGCCTAGAGCCTGTTGAAAATAGATTAACTCCAAGTGTCAGAGGCCTCATGACAAATTGCACTATTCCCTGTGACTACCTTTTCGGATCTCATCATACCATCATTAGGGTCCATGGTTTTAATGGAAAACCAATGTTGTTACCCAAGATTTTGACTCCTAGGTTATCATTCTTAGAGGTCACCCAACAAGTGTCTATGGTTGATAATGATTATGGCACTGGGAAGAAGAAAAATAAAATGTATGATATTCCATGGATAATGAAAAACATGGCCCTAGAGGTCAGAGATACTAAGCACTTATTGCTAAGGAAGCTATATATCCTGGGTTTCTTTATAATTGAAGATAAATGGAGATATGACCCAAGCAGTTTCATAACCTTATGAGTCAAGAATAACAAGTTTGGTGCTAAAATTGTGCATGAGGGCCATCCCTTTTGGGAAGATAGAAGAAACCCTAAGGAAGATATTCTTGATTTGTATGTAGAATTGATATATTTGCCCTTTCAGGAGGCCAGGCCATAGGAGACCTTTTATGTTAAGGAAAAGGTTTTTGACCCTAAAATCAGAATGACTTCTGGTTTAAAAAGGGAGTTGAAGAATAAAGGATGGAAACCAAGAAAATAGAAGCCTATTAGAAGTATAAGCAGGAGATTTTTGAGATAACTCACTCTTTTGGTAATGTAAACTTAGATGAGAAATGGGAGACAATATGGGATGAGTGGCATCCATCTCCTGTCTCTAGCCCTGATACAAGTAAACTATAGACACAGGGTGGAGAGTCAGAGGGGGAAGTAGAATCCACTCATACAGTACAAGCCCTAAGACAAACTTCATCTAAAGTCATTATAGAAAAACAAAATAATGTTTTATCCTCACCACCCATAGCTTCTTCATCAGTGTCAAACTTTGGGTCTCTCAGTTTTGTGCAATCACCACTAGCAGTAGTGGTAAACATTGAAGAGAAGGAAGCACAACAAGAAGAAGAAAGGCCAAGGAAACATAAGAAGCTAAAAATTTAGCCTGATTCAGATGAGGAGGTAGATCCCTCACAACATCAACCACTAAGTACATCTATTTCTCCTCAAGTATGTGTTATTTCTCCTTCTCCTTCTCTGTCTTTTTCTTCTTTTATATGGGTGGCAATCCCAACTGGCTAAATATTATCCCCTACCACCTCTATTGTGCTAATTTCTCAATTTGCTCCACCTATTACTACTCAGGCTATGTCATCACAAGCCACATCATTGCCCCCCCTTTCCCCCTCTATCCCAAAGAGAATACCTCCCCAGATTCCCCCTAGCCAACATTTGGTTATTCACTATGGATTGCCACAGGGTTATCCTTTTGCAGGTGGGTATATTGCCTCTCCCTCTACCTTCCAAGCTCAAGCAAACACTGCTAAGAAGGCTAGGGAAGCCTAGATGGATAAAAATAGGAAGAAATATAATAAATCTCTGGCTGTACCACACATGAGATCACTATTTGACCCAATTTAGCAGCAGCTAATTGTGACTCATTTGTCACCTAATGTAGTCAGGCCAAACGAACAAATACAGCCTCAAGATTATACAATGAGTGCAGTGGCTATGGATATGTTAGTTTTTAGACCACAAGATAGGGTTGAGATGCTAAATGAAACCACTTATACCATAGATACTAATTATTTGAAAGTATCAAAGAAGCTGTAGAAGATGGAGGCTGATTTGGCTCAAGAGAAAGTAAATGGTAGCAATATAGCTACAGAAATCAAAGCAAAGAATGATGAAATAGAGAGTCTCAAAAAAACATTGCAAGATACCATTTCTTATTAGATTCACCAAGCTATTCAAGCCCTAAATTCTTCTTTGAAAGAAGAGCTAACACAAGAGAAAGCTATAATGACAGCCCTAAGGTAGGAAAAGGCAACACTACAAAAAAAATGTCAAAAAAACCTGCAACATGTCACTCAGTTCCATCAGAAGCTATTGAATGAGCAAAACAATACCATTGCCATACAAGCCCAACTTCAAACTGAGCAGAAAATAACAAAACAATTGACACTTGAGTTGGCTAATAGGCCAAAAAATGTAGGAGTTTTGAACCTGGTCAAGGAGCTATATGTATCAGTATGGAAAAGAATCTCTGAGGAGATTACTCAGCTCATACCCTCTCTAACTTTTTTGCTAAATGCACAAAAATTGTGCAAAATGGTGGAGACTTCAGTACAGGCCACTCTATCCACTATCTCTTTGAGAGTGTCTGAATCTCAAATGCTACTGAAAAATCTATATGACACAATTGATGAAATGTTATTAATAGAAGGGATTAGTGATCGAATGATTGCTACAAAAAGGGTGAATGAAGTTCTCAGTTGCAACTCTACAACAATTGATTGTAAAGAGCTCCTAGATGTGGTAAAAGAGGGAGTAAAATACATGAAGAAGCATATTGAAGATCTGGTGCAATTAGGTCTTCCCTCCCCTTTTCTTGATAACAACACTGTGTTATTGGTTGATGAGATTAAGCCTTTGTTGTTAGCCAGATAAAATGACCAGTCAATTTTCTAGGGTTTAACAGATGCTTCATTAGAAGTTGTCTTGATCCCCATGGCCCAGCTTGATTTCCAATTGAAGACTATATTTCATGTTTTACAGAGTTTTTTATACAAGGACATCATCAACCTTGATTTAGCCTTCTAGGATTTGCAAAATAAACAAGGACTATCTGATGCTGAATGGTCTGTTTATTAGATAGACTTACATAATTTGTGATTTTTGCCACATTTTTTATATATTCTTTGGATTATTTTTTGAGCAGGGTTAAAAGTCCTCAGGGTCACCAAGAACTGTAGAGTAAAATACTCTACATTTTGTCTTAAGTTTCAGTTGTGCACTCTAGTTTTGTCCCTGCGTGTTTTAGTTTTGGTAGTGAAGGTTTTAACACAGAGCATGGGCACGGGTTTTCATTTTGCCTAAGTTTTGTCTAAGTCTTAGAGTCGTGTGGAACATGACAAGTGTCATCATCTGGGACACATTATAATTTCTCTAAGTGGAATCCACCACGTGTCCTGTTATATACCCACGGAGCACGACAAGTGTCAGCATCCACGTTTTAGTTTCTTATAAGTTTCAAAAGCTTCTTTCAATAAGCTTCTCTTAGTGCACATGAAAGGCACCAAGTGGAAAAAATGGAAGGTTTTAATATGTTTCTCCAAGTTACATGGAAATCACTGTGTGTCCCTTGTAATATCTGTGAAGACCGCCAAGTGTTGACATCCACCATTTCTTCCTTTTGTTTCATTATTGAGAAAGGACTATGGTGGGCCCCGGGTGAGTTGCTAAGTATGCAGAGTGCACCAAGTGTCATCACCCATGTGAATCTAAATGAGTCCCAAATTTTTCTATAGTATTTTTAAAGCTCAGTGAAATCCACCATGTGTCATCTTCTGTAGGACTCTCAAAAGGTATCTAAAGCTTCTATTAACAAGTGGAAGCTGCCACGTGTCACTTGTTAAGACTAGCAGATGCTGCCAAGTGTCCTCACCTATTTCACAATGGGAAATGCCACGTGTATTTGTTTCAGCCAATGAACTTGCAGAGAGGCTAACCATTTTAGATCCAAATCTTTTGTCAGACACTTCCAGTTAAGTTCTAGTTCAGTTAGACCATTGGGATTTGATCATGCAGGCAATCTTAAGCTGTCCTATGCTATAAATATGGGTTCAAATCATAGGTCCAAGTACAAAAAGAGAAAGGAAGGAAAGGTAGAGAATTTTTTGCATATAGTTTACTATTAGAGATTTACAAGAAGTTTTTGAGACTTTTTTGCTGTGGCCAGTAATATCATTTTCCTTTGTTCTATTTTCTTAATTCAAAAAGTTTGTATAACTGTGCATGTATCAGTGCCTTTTATGTGACTAGAAAATTAATAAGAAGACTGAGTTTTGTGCCTTTGCTGATATTTTTTATGTTATTGCAATATCGTCTAAGTTGTGAGCCTTTGATTCTATTTGTTTTCATCTTTTACATTGATCATGCATTGTTTGCTCTTTAATGTAATTGAATCCTAAAGATAGCTTCACTGTGTTTAGTATTAAGGAATGAATCATACTCAGGCGCATCGCCATAGTTAAATTTTATTTCATTACATTGGTTATTTCATTTAATGTTTATCCCTTTTTCCCATAATACGTTTGAGATAAAAAAAGAGCCAGCTTCTTTAAAATTTGGAGGTCATTTCAGGTCTCAAGTCCCACATTCCTAAAACTTCCCATTGTTGGTTTTGGAAATAGCACAATTTTAAGCATCAATAGGTACCAATGAAAATAGTCATATTTAACTAAGTAAAAGCATTGATCCTAGGATTTAATTTAATCATTTGAGGCTTTCAATATAGTGGCCATTTTAAGAGAACAAAACCATGATGATGATTCACTGGCTACTTCAAAATTAAATTTATCACTTCTATAGGAGTTAAAAGTCCAAAATTTCTCCATCAAATTAGTACCTTGTCCCTTAGTGCCAAATATTGTTGAAAAATTTCAAGTTTTTGATTATGATCAATATATTGTCTAGTTTGTGACCAATTTAGGATAGTTCAAGTGCCAAATAATTAAAGACAAGAAAATAAGTTGTGGGTGCCATAAAAAAATAGATGAAGAGGATGTCATCCAACTAAATTAAAATCATCTCCAATTATGGATGGTCACCTTGGAAAGATATTTTGATATGAAAACTCAATAAAAATAACAAAAACAACTCAAGGTTAATGAATCTGATTTTAGCTCAAAAAACATAGGTGATGAAAGGAATGCACACCACATTAATATTGGATTAAGTTGCACTCTAGATGAAATGAAAAAGGTCAAGGAATTGATTATCAAGTATAAATATGTAATTACATGGACCTATGGTGACTTAAGGATACTTAATCCTAAATTCATCACCCATAAAATTCTACTCAAGATTGATCATAAACCATTTAGGTAGAGGCAAAGATCAGTTAATCTTGTCATAGAACCATTGATCTAGAAAGAATTAAAAAAGATTCTAAGTGCTTAGATACTTTTTCCTATCAAGCATTCAAATTGGGTGGCTAATATAATTCCATTTAAGAAAAAGAGTGGAAAAATTAGACTATGTTTTAACTTCAAGAACCTAAATGAAGCTTCTGAGAAAAATAACTATCCCCTGCCCTCATTAAATGAGGTGATACAAACTATGGTAGTTCTAGAATGATGTATTTTTTAGACATATTTTCAAGATATAATCAAGTATTTTTGGAATCAAAGGATAGATTGAAAAATGAATTTACTATAAAATGAGGAACTTATGCATATAAGTAAATGCCATTTGGGCTTGTTAATGCTAAAGATACTTTCTAAAGAGTGATGGATCACACATTCCAGGGACTAATAGGCAAATGAATAATTATATACATGGGTGATATCACTATTTTTTATAAGAATGTGATGGTCATATAGACCATATTTAGTCCATTTTTAAAATATGTAGGATGTTTTATGTCTCACTAAACCCCAAGAAGAGTATATATGGATTTATTGAAGGAAAGCTACATGAAAACATTATCACTAAATATGGGATTACTATTGACATAGAAAGAACACAGGTTATTTACTAAATAATATTCCCAAATAAAAAAGGATCTCAAGTCCTTATTTTGGAATATTAATTTTGTGAGAAAATTCATATCAAGATTTGCAAACATTGTCATACCCCTAAATGCAATGCTCAAATAGGACATCAAAGTGGAATAAACACCTAAAGAAAAGAATTAATTATAATAAATTAATAAGGATATATCATAGGCCCAAATTATGGTAATATTATACTTCACTAAAGACTTTTTATTATACTCATTCACTTTAGAGAATTCAATCACTACTTTACTCATGTAAAAGAGGGAAGAAAGAAAACATCCTATCATTTTTATGAGCACTAACTTAGAATATACAAAAATAAAATACTCCATAATTGATGAAAAAAACATTTTATTTTGTCAAATTAGTCAAAAAGTTCAAACACTACATCCTTAGGAATAAGACCATTACCATTATACCAGACCTATTGTTAAACTTACACTAGGACATAATGAATTGGGAAAGCATAGGGGTCAATGGATGGAAAATTTACAAGAGTTTGATATCAAGATTAAACATGATAATATCATTGTATTAAAAGGTATTATTTAATTTATTAATAAACTATACCCACACATCACCATTGAAGAGGTCTTCCAAACATAGATTTCCCAAATGGATTAGTATTCAGGTATTGTTCAATTCTTACTCAGTGCAACATGCCCCTAGAAACTTAAGACAGAGCAAAAGAGAGAATTGAGGATAAAATATTATCATTACATGATTAAGGAGGGCATCCTCTACAATAATAACTATGAATTAATATATTTAAGATGTGTGTCACATGAAGAAGCCCAAGAGATTTTTAAAAATATGCATCGGAAGATCAATAGTGACCATCCATCTAGAATTACCGTAGCCCATAACATACTCAAAATGGGTTATTATTCTCCAATATTCTTCAAGGATGCTCACTTCCATTTAAGTATATGTCATGAACATCATGTCTTGGTGAAAAGAGAGGTGCACACAACAATATCCCTATAGCCTATGATTAAATGTAAGCCATTTATTCAATGGGGGTTAGATTTTATTTGTGTTATAAAACCCAAATTATTTATTTGCACACAAATTTGTGCTCACTGTTAAAAATTATTGCACTAGATGGACTAAGGTAGTAGCCACCAATAACTCAAGAACAAAAGATATGATTATTTTCCTTGAAGAGCATACCACAACTAGGTTTGGTACCCCTATTTTCTTAGTTTATGATAATGGTCCAGCATCTCAATAAACTAAGTTTATATAATGAACTCATGATAATCAGATGACAACTAGATCATCCTCTAAAATGAGGAACTTATGCATATAAGTAAATGCCATTTGGGCTTGTTAATGCTAAAGATACTTTCTAAAGAGTGATGGATCACACATTCCAGGGACTAATAGGCAAATGAATAATTATATACATGGGTGATATCACTATTTTTTATAAGAATGTGATGGTCATATAGACCATATTTAGTCCATTTTAAAATATGTAGGATGTTTTATGTCTCACTAAACCCCAAGAAGAGTATATATGGATTTATTGAAGGAAAGCTACATGAAAACATTATCACTAAATATGGGATTACTATTGACATAGAAAGAACATAGGTTATTTACCAAATAATATTCCCAAATAAAAAAGGATCTCAAGTCCTTATTTTGGAATATTAATTTTGTGAGAAAAATTCATATCAAGATTTGCAAACATTGTCATACCCCTAAATGCAATGCTCAAATAGGACATCAAAGTGGAATAAACACCTAAAGAAAAGAATTAATTATAATAAATTAAGAAGGATATATCATAGGCCCAAATTATGGTAATATTATACTTCACTAAAGACTTTTTATTATACTCATTCACTTTAGAGAATTCAATCACTACTTTACTCATGTAAAAGAGGGAAGAAAGAAAACATCCTATCATTTTTATGAGCACTAACTTAGAATATACAAAAATAAAATACTCCATAATTGATGAAAAAACATTTTATTTTGTCAAATTAGTCAAAAAATTCAAACACTACATCCTTAGGAATAAGACCATTACCATTATACCAGACCTGTTGTTAAACTTACACTAGGACATAATGAATTGGGAAAGCATAGGGGTCAATGGATGGAAAATTTACAAGAGTTTGATATCAAGATTAAACATGATAATATCATTGTATTAAAAGGTATTATTTAATTTATTAATAAACTATACCCACACATCACCATTGAAGAGGTCTTCCAAACATAGATTTCCCAAATGGATTAGTATTCAGGTATTGTTCAATTCTTACTCAGTGCAACATGCCCCTAGAAACTTAAGACAGAGCAAAAGAGAGCATTGAGGATAAAATATTATCATTACATGATTAAGGAGGGCATCCTCTACAATAATAACTATGAATTAATATATTTAAGATGTGTGTCACATGAAGAAGCCCAAGAGATTTTTAAAAATATGCATCAGAAGATCAATAGTGACCATCCATCTAGAATTACCATAGCCCATAACATACTCAAAATGGGTTATTATTCTCCAATATTCTTCAAGGATGCTCACTTCCATTTAAGTATATGTCATGAACATCATGTCTTGGTGAAAAGAGAGGTGCACACAACAATATCCCTATAGCCTATGATTAAATGTAAGCCATTTATTCAATGGGGTTTAGATTTCATTTGTGTTATAAACCCAAATTATTTATTTGCACACAAATTTGTGCTCACTGTTAAAAATTATTGCACTAGATGGACTAAGGTAGTAGCCACCAATAACTCAAGAACAAAAGATATGATTATTTTCCTTGAAGAGCATACCACAACTAGGTTTGGTACCCCTATTTTCTTAGTTTATGATAATGGTCCAGCATCTCAATAAACTAAGTTTATATAATGAACTCATGATAATCAGATGACAACTAGATCATCCTCTAATCATTAGTTGTAAGGGAATAAATTGGCTAAATCAACCAACAAGAACCTCATTGATGTTATCAATAAATCTACTATAAATAATCCCAGAGAGTGGCATCTCTTACTAAGATATGCACTCTATGTAGATCAAACTTGGTATAAGTAGGCCCTTAAATATTGACCATATTTTCTCATTTATGGGAAATACCTAGTGTTCACAATCATGTGGACACTACCAACATATCAGTTTATGTAGGAATAAATGGAACCCAATGAGAAGATAGAGTCCAAACTAGTAGATATAATATAAATTGAAGATTTCATGAATGAAGAATTAGAAATATTCATCATACATCAAGATGTAGTCAAGAGATGGTTCAATAAGAGAGTGGAATATAAAGAACTTAGGTTCATTGACTTGGTGCTTATATGGAAAAAATCCCATGAAAATAAAATAATGCATGGAAATATTAACTCATTAAAGATATGACATTATTTTATTTCCAATAACTTGGATAACAATGTTTTCCATTTGAAGGACCTCCAAGGTAATGAATTAACATATTCATTCAATGGACAATTTTTAAAGCATTACTTTGTGGCTACTCCATCTAGAGAGGTCTTTGAGTAAACATAAATATTTTGGTAGTGGTTGGATTAGGTTAGATTTTCTTTTTTAAATTAGTTTCATGATTTTAATCATTTTATTTCATTAGAATAATAGATGCTTTATTTAATATCCATCATTCATATTATGTATTTTGCTTTAATTATGTTAGTCATTTATTTTGGGTATTTTCTTTCTTTTAAGAATAGTTTTTATTTGATTTCATATAGGTCTAATTTATCACTCCTATTATAATCATGCAATATCCTAGGCATTTTGAATCCAATGTGAATCAGTGAGTGTTACACCTTATACATTATAATTCCTAATCCAGGTAAGCAATGAGAGAGTTAGTCATGACAATGTTATGAAGAAATGATTTCACTAGGTATATTAAAGTTTCTCCCATATCTCCATGAAAATTTATAAAGATTTCTTTATCTCCTTGTATCTAATGCACATTAAATGCTAATACTTATTTGGGGTAATAATCATTGATGTGATTAAAGTTGAAAGGGATAACATGATGAATCCGAATATACCAACACCAACTCAAGGTGGTCACCTTATTTTTTACATTCAAAAAGAAAATAAAAATGAAAAAATATAAAAGTCTAAAATAAAATCAAAAGGAATTAACAAACTATACGATGAAATAAGATCAATATATCATGCATCATGGAAATATATGATGGAAGGAAGGAAGGTTGATCAAAGGTATCTTCATCCAGGGTATAGATGCCTAGATAGAAACAAATCAATTCCTGATATTCCCAAATTTTTGTTAGATTAATGCCTAATTATAATTAAACCTACAATGCATCCCATGTCTTTGTTTAAATCTATAGATAAGGAGAAAAGATATCATTTAGACACACATTGGTCCAAGGTATGGGTAAATTAATTATGTTGTATTGAGTTATTAGGGGTCTCTTTCATATTTATGTTATAATCATTTATTTTATATTATGCTTCATGATTGATATTGGGATTACAAAAACATGGATTTTGGGTTCTTGAAATTTAATGGTATTCACCCCTATGAGTTGCCATTTATTGTATTAAACACACCCCACCTTGGATTCTCTTTGAAAAGTGGGAACCCCTTTTTTTTATTAAAAGTATTATTTATTATTTAGGATATGTGTGTGTGTGTGTTTGGCTAGTTTTTATTACTTGTGTAAGTTGGATGTTTTAAGCATTAAATCACTATTGGGTGCATCAATTTTCACTTGCAAAAAATTTCCATTAGAATAACTTATTGAGACTAATATATTAATGGAAAAATTGGAAGTTTTCTATGCATGTTAGGTATTATGGTTATTTTTTTCATATTTACTTATTCAAATTCATTTTATTTGTCATTACAAACATTTTTGGCCTTCGATAACTTTTAAGTCAAAACTATTCAGTAGGGAACTTTATTTCAAATTTTGTTCCAATCACAACTTTTGGGTTGGTAAATTTATTTTAGATGATTTTGTTTGGCACCTTTCTCTATGATAAATTTTCTTTGAAAATTTTGGTCTTTGGAAGGTTTTGGTTTTTGGGAATTTTTTCTTTGACAACCTTCATTTTAAAGGTTTCAATTGGGAACCTTCTCCTCAACAACATCTTCCTGAATGATAATATGCCTAAAAAACAATTGGTTTTTAGGATCTTTCTCTTTAATGACTTTCATTCAAAACCTTTTGGTTGCTAACTTTCTCTTTGAAAACTTTCCCCAACAAATATTCTCAAATGAATCTCTCTGAAGATCATTTTGGTCTTTAGGGTCTTTTGTTTAAAAATATAGGCTCACCATATCACATCATTCAGTTTGAATGCAAATGTTAACCCCCTAAATAAACCATATAGTGTCAAGTGTCAAGAAATGAGTCACACCATGGCACCCCAAATGAGTAAGCATCTTACATGGCATCCCCAATAAACATGTGTGGTCAAGTTTCAATTGAATGAATGTGACAAGATCATAGATGTTTGTAATTAATGAAGCAAAAACTGGAATGAATTCCAAAATATATAACATCAAGCTATTAACTAAGCTCACATCATTTTATATCATTGAACTTGATTTCACATAGCCTTCTACATATTTAAAATCACTAGCTACATCTAAAATAATCTACAATTTATGTAATAGAGTTCTAGGCCACCATTTTCAAAATATCAAACCTTAACAACACTAAAAACTACTAATGGCATCCTCATACAGGGCATACAAGGGATCTTTAACACAATCCAAGTTCTCTATTAAATTTTCAACAAAATACCTAGATATAATTTTTGATGTGATAATGTTTGATGGTCTCCATGCTAATTAATTAACTCTATCATAAATTTTAGAGAACATAGAGCCATTTTCTTGTGAGGAAGATGTTTCTATCTAAGAACAACAAGTTGTAGCTAACTTATTTCCCTTCAAATTCTAAGATCTCCATTACATGGTTGCTAAGATAGATGTCATGCCATGCATTGACTTATTTTGATACCTATTCTTCAAAGGGAGAGTTTTAGATGATAATTTCTTGAATTATGTTATCAACATCACCATTATTTCATCTATATTAGGTGATGCATTCATGAGGTATTTATGTTTTCTCATTCTAGATGTTATATTTGATTTACATAGTATGGATTGTTGGAATTAAAAAAATAATGTGGAATAATCAATAAGGAAATGACTTATTCTAGGGAGACCTTCATACTCAAATAAATAACCAAGAACCATGTGTCCATCACCCAGTTATGAATGGGAATTTGTATTGGCATGACATTGTTAAATTGAATATTTGGCCACCCAAGCATTCATTTCATTCATTTATAGTGGGTTCCATTACTTGACCTACTTATCACTTTAGATTGCACTTATGCATTGGGGGAGGTTATCAGTGCCAACCTACAAGAACAAATACTGTACAAAGATAGGAGGCCCCAAGTTGGAAACTTATACATGATGCCATATATTTTGGATGTAATAATGGGGATTGTCTATAAACATAATAGGGTTTTGTGGAATCCAAAACATGTCTACATCAAGAATATAATCTATGAATTATACTCATTCATCCACATTTATGCATATTAAGGAACATTTATAGAATTATAGATAATCTATATCCTCAAGTTTGGATGGTAATTCATGGATAGTCTCTATCCAGGATATCTAATAACATCACCAATATGCTCATATCTTTGGGTGAGTATTGGCCATACCTAGTCTATATTGTCATCATTATTGTTAGACACATGATTGACGCTCTTCATCTTCAAAAATTCATCCCAGATAAATTTGTTGAGAAAGAAATTTATTTCCAATTATGGAATGGGATAGATGAGGACATAATCAAGATAAATTAGAGTACCTTCCATGGATCCCATCTCAAAATTAGGAGGATGAAATACACATACCATATATACTTCAAAGAGTTTGGTAATGTAAAGAAGGCTTATGCCTTGGCTACACTACCCCACAATAATTGGGTCCCCCACCAGAGATTTCAACAAAAGGTTCATAATTTGGGCATCCCTTACAAGCGTGAACCTTTTTATCATGAATTTTTTTTCATCAACACAAAATATGATGAATTTAAGGAAAAGGTTGATATTACTAGCTTGAGTGAATACTTACTGAGGATAATCCAAGTATATCCCTCCCTTATACTTGGTCAAGATAAATCTAGGATCCCACTACCATGGTGATGGACATCATTTAATTTATGTAATGTTACACCTTTATAGAAGCCACATGACCAAAGCTATGACCCCTAACATCTACACACTATGATGGAAACTCCATAACAAGAGAAATAATATGGTGAAAGGGAGACATCATCTACTATTTTGAAAGAGGAATAACATGATCCTCAAGTTCAAATGTCTATTATTGAATTGAAGAAGGTAAAACAAGAACTATTTTAAGAATCAATTTAGATGAAGTCTAACATTGTGGGGATGGAAGAGGGAATCATATGCATGGACTCCTATGTTAAGGAAGAGATTTCACCTATTCTAGTAGCTTCACCAACCATAACCTCCTATATGAAATCTTTTCCCACCTCAAAAATTAACTTCTCCTCAAGGTGAGAGGACAATAATTTGTTACAAGAAAAAATTGAGGGTATAAAAGTAGCATATTCCATCCATAAAGGTACCAAGTGGGTAACTACACACTTCAATTAAAGGTGAGCCAATCCATGATGTGGATGAAAAGGAGCCATATCAAGCCAAATTAGTAAAATTGTAAGGGTTAAAAGTAAATTCACCCCTTAATGGTGACCAATTAGGTAAGGGTGATCTATTTACTACTCCCTAAGCCTTTATTCTTTTATGTCATTACTAGTTGTCTCTAGTATTACTCTTGTATTATCATTCCCTATTGGGCCTATTTTTATTATTCTAACCACTTAGCCTTTAGTATCTGCCTTTTTTCCCATAATCACTAGCCAATCCATTACCCAAGTGGTAGCTTATTCTACTCAACTGAGTTTACCACTACCCTCATCAAGAGTAGTGCAAACTAAAATAGTGGTGGAAACAAGGAGATCCCAAGAAGAAACTAATATAAATTTTTCATCACATGCCACATATAGGGAATTTAGACTAGTAAAAAATCATATTAACCTCAATGCCTAAGTCAAACCCTAATCTTGAGCTTGAAAAAGACACATAAATAAAGGCACAACCACTAGATCTATTAAACTTGACTATTACATATTGGGATAAGGAGTTAGGAGTGTCAAATTATAAAAGGACTAAATTTAACATCATCAAGATGCAAAATTTAATATTTATCTTTGATAAAATAATGACCTCAGTATAAAAGTTGAGGAAGACGAAGCTATAAAATAGTAGTGGGAGAGGCCTAATTCTAGAAGAAAAAGAAGAGATTTACTCTCTTTTGAAAAGATAACATAGAAAGAAGGGTCAATCACCCTACATTAAGGACCTCATGTCCTATATGGAGATATAAATTGGACCAATATTGGCCATTTATGAGGGGATAGAGTAGGCAAGAAAATAATTAGAAGAGATGGAGACCCTTATTGAAAAATAACATGTAATCTACATTTACTCTAGAATAGAACAAGATGTTTAAATTACAACATTAAGGTTATATGAAATTTTATATATCATTCATTATTTGAGAGCATAATTTTATCTCCATATAACCACTATAATAAAATTGTTTAAGGTTATCAAGGAAGATGAGAGCATATTAATTTTTTTAGTTTTGTATACTCTTAATAAGGCAATCAACCATTTGAATCTGATGACCTTATCAGAGGTAGCCAATGCATTGAATCTAGTTTTCATAAGGACTCAAAAATCCTAGGAATGGGTAAGTACTATTGATTCTTTATTTACTAATATCAAAAATAATATAAACATGCAATACAAATTTTGAATGAGCTAGAATTAACACGTGTGTGGGATAACACTATGAAGCTGGTATCCACATCTATTTCTGATGAAATGATACAATAATATTTAGATAAGTTGAAGAAAATTTTATGACAAATGACTTTAGAGGATATTGAATTAAATCTGAGTTTAGAGAGGAAGAAGGCAACTAAAGTGGATGTCTTTTGATTAGGATTTTGAGCTACCAAAACGAAGCATGTAAGGATAGTAGAACAAGTAGATAGGGTAGATAAACCACCTCCTATTGATATGTGATTAATATAAAAAAACATGACAAAGGATACAAGCACTATTAGCATTTGGATTCCAATAATAAGGGAGCTTCATCACCATCTACTAGTTTAACAACTCAAACTCCACCTAATGTGCTAATTATAATATCACCTACTACTTTAGTCCCTCCTAGATTTATATGTGTATTAAATCTACCTCCCATCTCAACTGCAATCATAATTTTAGTTAAAACTACCAATTTATCCATAGCTAAAAATTTAGATACCATATATATTATATCATCTAGTTTAAATCTAATTGCCAACTTATCTCTAGCTATAACTTGAGTTCCAACAACATCAACAAGCAATATCAAGCAAGAGACAAGTTATCCTTAGTCAAAGGCTAATCTTGTATAATTTTTCATGTAATTATTATTCATCCAATAACATCTAGTTAATTCTTGTTACATCCATTTTATAATTAATTTAATTTTTTTGCCATCATGCATATATGCAAGGCTAATGCAATCTCTAAGTTAGAGCAACTAGTTTTGTATCGAATTATAAAATTTGTTCCAGTTATTATAATATAAACTAAAGTTTTTTTATACTTGGAGGATGAGGTGACCCATTCCCCAAGATATTTAAATACATGTAAAACCCTCTTTTGAAAGGGTTGATTTTTTTTATCAATATATAGGAATAAATCAAATGATTAATTGTCATGTAATTGTGTTTGTTCTTTCTTCTTCCTCTTTTTGTGTTATTGAAATTCAATCTTATTTGTCTCTATCAGTTCAATATTTTTAAAGTGTGTTAATTTTATAGATGAATCTAATTATTTTAATTGATGAATATTGATCTTATATGTATTATAGCTATTAAATATTGGTTATTTTCATTGGTTTAAGTAATTAGTATAGATTGAGTTGATAATATGAGGTGTGTAGGAGTATTTCCATTGGTATAGTTTTCTAGGTATTTTCTATAGCTAATATAGACAAATTTTTGGTCTGAGATGTAACCTCTCAGATATATGTGTGAAACATCAATTCTAAGTAGATTAGTCTTTAGCTGAGATCAATAAGATTCATATACTTTTTTTTCTTAGATTGTTAAAACATGATTGTTTGTGACTGTGAAATAGATACAAGTGACAAACATTGGTCTTAAATATTACTTATCCACCAAAGAAATAGTCTTAGAAATGACCTTTTAGGAATAGAGAGCCTTCTTTTCTACTCTACCTTTCCCCTCTTTTGAGTTTATTTTAAATCTACCCAGCATATATTAAGTCTCCACCCATTCAACTCACATAATATTTTCCTTTATATTAGATCTCACACATCCATCTACAAAGTTGGTTAAATAACTTACAAGATGAACCTACTATTCCACCACCTATTTATTTTAACTGCATACCTACAACTCATACTCCATAGTGGAACCTCTTTTCATAGAGATACTAACATGTTAGATGTTACCTTGTTCATTCTTTTCAGGTGTGCATAAAACCCATATCAATAGGAATAAAAATTTTGGAACTAGAAAGAGGGCACACATGTGTTTTCTCAATAGTAGAGATTAGTCACTATGTAGATTTACTCTAGACACACCAAATAGATTAATAAGGTCTAGGTCTCAAGCTATCCTTTTGGTTCCACCATTATCAAATTATAGAATGCCTAGATCAATACCTTTCATCCCTAAGATACACCAAGAAAGGACACCTCCATTAAGAAATGTCCCACTTATCAACCCTCCTATCACTCAACCTTGGTTAGTTGGATCTATTATTTCCATCCTTGAAAACAAACATGATCTAGCAAGAAATTTAGAGAAGTACTTTCCTACCTTCTCCCCCTCAAATAGGAGTACAACATAAGAACATATCAAGTCTTTCAAGGATTCTCTAATATTAATAAATGTCACACATGAAGATGTTTCATGTAGGTTGTTCACATTTACTCTTCATGATTATACTTATGATTGGTATCTCAAGTTTTCAAAAAACTCTATCACCTCATGGAATGAATGCCAAAATATGTTTCTTGCATAATTTGGGAAAGTGACCAATCAAATTCTAGTGTATTAACATTTAACTATCATGAAGAGGGATCCCAACAAGTCAATATGGTCCATCAATATAAGGTTTTATAATATGTACACTTGGTTGAAAGCCACATATAAACCAAACCTTAATTTACACTCAAAATATATTAGAATGCTCTAGATCCAATTACTGTTGTGTTTTTATGAAGAGATGACACATCAAATACCCTAGCTTTGTCATATCAATAAGCTCTTAATATTGACAAGTAAATCAATCTTTAAAATTGATGAGGCCAAATGTTCAATAATGGATTCCCATATTTGAATCCAAATTTGCATGCTAATCATAAAGCCCCTAAATTCAACTAGAATCAATTGTACACTCTTCCTCGCATGATGCATTAAACCACAAACAAGAATTATGATTTTTTGAACAATCAAGCATAAAGGAATGTCCATCAATAGAAATTGTAAAATAAAAATCTAGCTCACATCAATGTAATAGTCACTTAGGATTTTGGCTCCACCAAAGATGAATTTAATTTTATATAAATAATGGTCAAAAGGTTGAGCAATGACTTCTTCAATATGCAGTAAAGGATGGGTAATACCACCAATCAGAATTATAACCATAATTTTGGATTTCAAAGATATAATAGGAATTTTAAAATGCCCACAAATAATTTATAACAATAGTTTAATAAGATACCATAAATCAATATCATAGAGACAACTTTTCCTTATTGGTATACAGTTCACAACACATCACAACATGGGGAATTGGATGGTGTAGAGTTTTGTGCAATATTTGAAATATTTTAGAGGGAAATGATTAGACAAGATCAAATGATGAACCCTCTATATCTCCCTCATAAATATATCCCTTCAAGTTTAGCTATGGTCTTTGAAACTTATGAGTTTCCATTCCCTAGTGAAGATGACAACATTCTAGAGGATAATTTTGATGAAGTAAAAGTGTTTAAGTAGTTCAATAGGAATAATTATTATCTAAGGAATATAAATATTATCACTACTTATATTACTACCAATAATATAGTTATTTCCCCAAATATTAAAGCTGATAATAATCATCCTCCTCTAAAATGGAATGATCAACCTCAACATAGAGAGGAATAGAGTAAGGGAGGATATAACATTATTGAGGATATGAAGAAGATAAATGCCAATATCACTCTTCATGAGTTGGCACAAATAATAGAGTAGAAGGAGCTCTTACATAAGTCTATTATAGGCAAGTCTATTGTATAAAATTCTAAAACGTCTAATACAAATTTTATGTACAAAAAAAATCATAAGGTTCCCCTTTTCTTGCTAACTATTTGGGTGTTTGGCAAGAATATGTATAATTATTTGGTAGATTCTAGAGCTTCAACTACTATGATTCCAACCTCCACTTTCCATAATCTTGGTTTGATCCCAAGTCCATCAAAGAGGACTATTTTTCATCTGGATAAATTAGTAATGTCTATTTTGGGAGAATTTAGTGATGCAAAATTCTAGGTTTCATCAAAACCCTGAGTACATATGATTATAAACATAATAGTAGTATATATTATTGAGGGGTATGTGCTATTATTTTATAATGATTAGTCTAAGATTCTCAATGGATATCTTTCCATAGTCTTCTCTCATATTTGGATATTGTGGAGAGGGATTGCCAACCAAATCAAGATCAATCTTGAGCTAAGTATGAATCACCCTATTTAAGAGTATAAAATTTTTAACGAAGAATTAAGTTATAAATCTCTTAGTCTTGGAATTAATAAATTTACTATGAAACATGAAACATAGGAAGAATTGTAGGGAAATTCCTAGTTATGGACCCTCCATTTTTATGGAGAAAGATCCAAGAAAGGATTATGTGTTGGTATCGAGCTGGTCGATCCATAGGGAAATAAATAATTAGCAACATATAAGATCTAATTCCCATGAAAAAATAACATAGTAGAATATGAGGCCCTAATTTTGGGATTATAGTTTGCCATCAAGAACAATGTCAAGGGGCTGATGGTATATGGAGACTCATAACTAGTGATTAACTAGGTTAGGAATAAGTACCAATGAAAATTGTCATATTTAAATAAGTACAAGCATATATCCTAGGATTTAATTAATTCATTCGAGACTTTCAATATAGTGGCCATTTTGAAAGAATAAAACAAAGTTGTTGATTCACTAGCCACTTTAGTAATAAATTTAAGACATTGAAAGGAGTCCAAAATACAAAATTTCTCTATCAAATTCATAAATTATCCCTTAGTGCTAGATAATTTTGAAAATTTTCAAGTGTTTGATGTTGATTAATAGATCATCCAGTTTTTGACCAATTTATGATAGTTAAATTCTTAGATAATTGATGATGAGAAAAGGAGCCATAGGTGCCATGAAGAAT
The DNA here is from genome assembly GCA_037957365.1 of Torreya grandis. Taxonomy (NCBI): domain Eukaryota; kingdom Viridiplantae; phylum Streptophyta; class Pinopsida; order Cupressales; family Taxaceae; genus Torreya; species Torreya grandis. Next base: position 2,273,692 of record JARHVA010000665.1, on the reverse strand, counting down.
TAGATAAAGAGTATTTCATCCAACTAAAGTAAAATTATCTCCCATTAGGTATGGTCACCTTGGAAAGATATTTTGATATGGACCCTCAAACACAATAACAAAGACAGGTCAAGATTAATGAATCTGAGTTCATCTTAGAAAACATAGGTGATGAAAGGAACACACACCTTGTTAATATTGGCATAAGTTGCATTGTAGATGAAAATATAAATGTCAAGGAATGTATTATTAGTTATAAATATGTAATTTCATTTACCTATGATGACTTAAGGATATTCAATCCTAAATTCATCACCCATATAATTCCACTCAAGCCTGATCATAAACCATTTAGGAAAAGGAAAAGATTAGTTAATCATATTATTTAACCATTGATCTATAAATAGGTAGATAAAATGATAAGTAATTAGATAGTTTTTCCTATTAGGAATTCAACATGGGTGGCTAATCTAGTTCTAATCAGCAAAAAGAGTGATGAAATCAGACCTTGTGTCAACTTTAATAACCTAAATAAAACTTTTAAGAAAGGTAATTATCCCTTGCTCTCATTATTTAAGGTGATAAAAACAATGAGTGGTTGTAGAATGATGTCTTTCTTAGATGTATTTTTAGGATATAATCAAGTATTGGTGAAATCAGAGGATAGATTGAAAACCAAGTTTACTAAAAATGGGGAACTTATGCATATAAGTGAATGTCATTCAGGCTAATAAACACTGAAGCTAATTTTTAAAGAGTGATGGATCATGTATTTCATGGATTGATAGGCAAATGTATAATTATATACATGGATGATATAACTATTGTCTATAAGAATAGGGTTGATCATATAGACCATATTTAGTCCATTTTCAAAAGATGCAAAAAGTTTGGTATCTCACTAAACCCTAGGAAGAGTATCTTTGGTGTTACTAAAGGCACAATAATGGGACACATTATCAAAAAAGACAAGATCACTATTGAAATAGATAGAATCCAAGGGATTTAAAAAATAATGTTCTAAAATATAAAAAAGGATCTCAAGTCCTTCTTTGGGAAGATTAATTTTATGAGAAAATTCATATCAAGATTTGTAGAAATTGTCCAACCCCTACACACAATGCTCAAATAGGATGCCAATGTGGAATCGACACTTAAATTGACAAAGTAATTCTAAGACATTAAGAAGGGTATATCATAGTCCCTATTAATAATAAGCTCAAATTTCACTAAAGAATTTTTCTTGTACTTATTCATTTCATAGCATATAATCACTATTGTAGTCATGGAAAAGAGGGAAGAAAATAAACATCCTATCAATTTTATGAGCACTAATTTAAAATATTAAAATATCAAATACTACCTAATTAACCAATATATCTTTTATCTTGTCACAGTAGTAAAAAAATTTAGACACTACATATTCTAGAACAAGACCATTGCTATTGTACCAGATCTTATTATCAAACTTACATTGTGATAGAATGAGTTGGGAAAACATAAGGGAAAATGGATGGTGGTATTTAAAGAGTTTTATATCAAGATTAAACCTTCCAAGACCATCATAAGACAAGGTACTATTTAATTTATGAGACCCTTGCATCACCATTAAAGAGGTTTTCTAAACACAAGTTCTCAAAAGGACTAACAGTCAAGTATTATTCAGTCCTTACTCACTAGAACATGCCCTAATAACCCAAGAGAGAGAAAAAGAAAGCCTTGAGTCTCAAAACTAATCATTACATGATCATGAATGGAATCATATATAATAATAACTATGAAAGAATATGTTTAAGATGTGTGGCATGTGAATAATACCAAAAGATTCTATAAAATATACATCAAAAGATCAGCAATAACCATACATATTATAATATCACAAGATAAAAATACTTAAAATGGACTATTATTGGCCAATATTCTTTAAGGATTCTCACTTCCATGTAAGTACATGTCATGAATGTTAGGTATTGGTAAAAAGAAAGGTGCATGAAGTAATTCCCCTACATCTTATGATTTAGGGTAAGCTATTTTCCCAATGGGGTTTAGATTTCATTAGTGTTATAAACATAGATTTTTTATTTGGGAATAAGTTTTTTCTCACTAGTACATATTATTGCACTAGATGGACTAAGGTATCAACCACCAAGAACTCAAGAGCACAAGATGTGATCATTTTCCTTGAAGATCATGTCATAATTATGTTTGTTACCATTATTTCCTTGGATTGTGATAATGGTGCTAGGATTTTAATTGGTTGAATTTATAGAATGGGTCCATGATAATCAGATCATCCTCCAATCACTATTCATAAGGGAATAGATTGGATAAATCAACCAACAAGAACCTCATTGATGATATCAATAAATATGTTATGGATGAGCCTAAAGAGTGGTATATCTTACTAAAATAAGCACTTTAGGTAGATCAAACTTGGTATAAGTAGGCCCTTAAAGCCTCATCATATTTACTAGTTTATGGGAAACAACCATTATTCCTAATCATGTTGAAGTTGATAACATATCAATTTATGAAAGAATACATGGAGCCCATTGAGAAGATAGATTTCATATTGTTAGATATAATAGAAATTGAAGATTACAAGAATGAAACATTATAGAACTTCAATAGACATCAAGATGTAGTCAAAGGATCAAAATCAAAAGCATTCATGATCTATGACCTAGTGCTTATATGGGATAAAGTCCATGAAAAAAAGGAATTCATGATAAGTTCACCCCACTATGATAGGACCTTATTAGATTTATGAGATATTTGGTATCAATGCTTTCTATTTGAAGGACCTTCAAGGTAACAAATTGACATATCCTATCAATGGATAGTTTTTGAAGCATTACTTCATGGCTACTCTATCTAGGGAGGTATTTAAGTAGTAATAAATGTTTAGGTAGAGATAGGAGTAGGTTATATTTTCTTTGTTAAGTTAGTTTCCTATTTTTAGTCATTTTATTTCACTAGAATAAATCATGCTTTCTAGAATAACCATCATTTGCTTTTTATTATTTTCTTTTCTTAGGCTAGTAATTTGTTTTAGTTAGTTTCCCACCTTCTAGAATTGTTTTCCTTTGATTTCATGGTAGTCTAATGGATCACTCCTAGAATAATCAAACAACATCTTGGGCATTTTGAATCCAACATGAATCGGTGAGTGTTACGCCTTGTATATCAGAATTATTAATCTAGATAAGTAATGAGATATTTAATCATGAAAATGTTATGAAGAAAATGATTTCACCAAGTATATAAAATTTTCTCCCATATCTCCATGAAAATTTATAAATATTTCCCTAACTCCTTGGATATAATTCACATTAAATGCTATACTTAAATGGGGTAATAAACATTGATGTGAATAAAGTTTACAGGGGCATTATGATGAACCCAAATATACCAAAACCAACTCAAGGTGATCACCCTATTTCTTCCATTTAAAAAAAATGAAAATATAAAAATACAAAATTCCAAAATAACATAAAAAGGAATTAAAATCCTAAATGATAAAATAAGATCAATGTATAGTGCATAATATAAATATACAATGAAAGGAAGGAAGGGTGATCAAAGGTATCTCTATTGGGGATATCAATGCCTCACTGGAAGTAGAGTAATTCCTGAGCTTCATAAAATTTTGATAGATTAACACCTAATTAGAATGAATCCTACAACTCATCCCATGTCTCTATTAAAATCCATAGATAAGGAGAAGAGATATCACTTAGACACACATGAGTCCAAAGTATCGGTAAAGTAAGCATGTTATATTGAGTTATTAAGAATCTCTTTCATATTTATGATCTAAAAAAATATTTTTATAGTATGGTTAATGATGATATTGGGATTGAAAAACCATAGATTCTAGGTTCTTGAAACTCAAGAATATTCTCCCCTATGAGCTGCCACTTGTTGTATTCAACACACCCCACCTTGATTTTTTTTTAAATGGGGACCCTCCTTATTTTTTAGAAGTCTTTTTTATTATTTGGTATATGCATGTGTGTTTGGATAGTTTTATTACTTGTGTAAGGTTTATGTTTTAAGAATTAAATCACTATTAGGTGCACATATTTTTTCCTCCAAACTATTTACATTAGAATAAATTATTAAGACTAATATATTAATGGGAATGCATGATAGGTATTTGGGTTTATTTATTTGGTTTATTGTATTCAAATTTACTTATTTGGATTAATTTTATTTGGAATTATGGAAATTCTTGGTCTTCGATAACTTTTTAGTAAAACATTATCCATTCAGGAACTTTCTTTAAAAAAAATTTCCAATCAAAATCTTTTTGGTCAGCAACTTTCCTTCGGATCATTTTTTTCAGAACCTTTCTTTGTGATAACTTTGCTTTGGAAATTTTTTTATTTATAAGGTTTTGGTCATCACGAATTTTCTCTTTGGTATCTTTCATTTGGAAGGTTTTGGTTGGGAACTTTATCCTTGGAAACATATTCTCGAACAACAATCTCCCCAAAGAACACTTGGTCTTTGGGGTCTTTCTCTTCCATGAATTTCATGCTAACCTTCTGGTCAAAAAAATTCACATCAATGACTTTACCCAACAAATCTTCCCAAATTAATCTCTTTGAAGAGAATTTTGGTCTTTGAGGTCATTCATTTATAACTCTGGGCTCACCCTATCACATCATTCAACCCAAATGCAAATGTCAACCCCCCCCCCACCAACTAAATCATATAGCAACAAGTATAAAAAAGGGAGTATCATTATGGCACCTCAAATGAGTAAGTATCCTAGATGGCATGCCCAGTAGGCCTAAGTAGTCAGGTTTGAATTAAATGAATGTGATTATGTCATAAACATTGGTGATTAATGGTGCACAAACTGGAATGAATGCCAAAAGCTATAACATAAGGCCATTAACCAAGCTCACATCATTTTATTGTCATTAAGCTCTAATTAACAAAGCCTTGTATGATTTTAAAATCCCTAGATGCATCTAAAACAATTTTCAATTTACATAATAGAGTTATAGGCCAACATTTTTAAAAGATCAAACCTTAATATCACTAAGAACCAGTAATGGTGTCCTCATCTAAGGCATAGAAGGGAGCTTCATCACCATACAAATTATATATTAAAGATCTAATAAAATACCTAGATACAATTTTTGATATGATAGTGTTTGATGGTCTCCATGACAATTACTTGGATCTATGGGAGGTTATAGATAATGTAGACCAATTTAATTATGATGAAGAAGTCTCTATAGAAGAATAAAAAGTTATAGTTGACTTATTGCCCTTGAAATTCCAAGATATCCATTACGTGGTTGATAAGATAAAACTCATGCCATGCATTGACTCATTTCAAGACTTATTCTTCAAATGTAGAGTTGTAGATGGTATTTTCTTGTATTATGTCAATAATAACACTATCATAGCATATATATTAGGAGATGCATTCATGAGGCATTTATATTTTCCCATTTTAGATGATATATTTTATTTACATAGTTTGGTTGGTTGGAAGAAAAATAATAATGTGGAAAAAATAATAAGGAAATGGATTCTTCAAGGGGAGACCTTAACACTCAAGGAAATAGCTAGGAACCTCATGCTCATAACCCAATTTTAGATGGGAATTCATATTGGAATGTCATTATTAAATTGAATGTTTTTCCACCTAATCATTCATTTCCTTCATTCTAAGTGGTTTCCACTACTTGAGCACGTCATCACTTTAGAGTGCACCTATGCATTGGGGGAGGTTATCAATACCCACCTGCAAGGAAAACATACTATAAAAAGATAGGAGGCCCCAAGGTGGAAACTTATATATGATTTCATATATTTTAAATGTAGTCATGGGGACTGTCTATGAACACAACAAGGCTTTATGGAATCCCAACCTTGACTACATAATTAATATAATCTATGAATTCTACTCATTCATCCACATTTATGCAATGTGAGGAACATTTCTAGAATTGTAGAGGATTTGTATCCTTAATTTTGGATGACAATTCATGGCCAAAATTTATCTAAGATATCCAAGAGAATTGATAATATTATTAGTAGAGGTTCTTAGGTTTCACCAAAACATACTAATTATAGGGATAGGGTGAGTAGAGTGACATAAGGATTAGGGACTATAATAAGGAAAACCTCATAGATCAATGTCTAGTTATATAAATAATCTTTATGAAAGCTTTATGAGAATAAAAATTACCATTATATTACTTACATAGATGTTAAAATCAACATAATCATCAACCCTTTTATTACATTCATTACAGATACTTATAGGTAGATATTCCTAATGTTGTAAATTCTAGATTTACTATATTGAAAATAGATATCCATATCACATTTGGAGAAATCCTAATCAATATGGATATTCTTTTAACAACTCCTAACTACCCACAAATAGAATACAACTAGAATTACCATAGGATGTTCTCATACATACAACCAGTTTTACATTTACCATTTGCCACCAACACTTTCCTAGACATAAAAGGTTGTCTTGTCCTAAGACAAAGTCACATATGGAAGTAGTATGAATAATAATAAAGGAGACAAAACATAGAAGTGCATAGGACTCATAGAATTTATTCAAGGTGTCGATAAACCAATTTTTTCCCCTTATGCACTACTTAGCTGCCCTTTTGGGTTTTCAACTAACATAATAGTCTAATACCCTTGTAGGTTTTTAATAGAATAGTTATACATATTACTAGAGAAAGTTATAAATATAAAAGAAATGTACAAAAATATCAAAATTATTGAACCTATGCAAGCATTAGCTAGCTAGTGGAGTCATCTTATTATATTAGATAATCTATCACATCTGACTAGGTGGAATGATCTTAAGCTCATATATGAGTGGTGTAATGCTTGCATCGATGAGGACCAAATTATCCTTCTAATATTTCCAATTAAGTATAACTTCTTGAGTACTACATAGAAGATGGTGTAAGGGAACTTGATTTTCCATCAGCTAGTGAATATTGGTGTCAACCATCCTGAGCAAAGTAGACTTCACCATATGGAATTTTGTAGTGATTTAATTATGGATATAAACCCACTTATCAACATGTCACTGTAATTTCACATTGGTAAAAGATCTATGTATCATCTAGTTCTACTAGGTCTACATATTTTGTATGGCATTATTCCTCACACCAAGGGAGGTTTTTAGTGTAGAATCCATGGTAGTAGGACTTGTGTTTGGCATTATGATAACATCATGTGTGAAGGAAACTATGGATAGTTTGGGTTGTATAGTGGTCTAAACTATATCCTATTGATTTTTATAGCTAAGCAACTAAAGTGTAATGTGTGTAATAGTATCTATAATGGTCTAGTACTTGGCTAGAAACTCATAGAGGACCTTAGTTTTAGCTTTGATGGCTTGACATTTTTATATGATGATCAATTCATTAAATGTATACCAATTGGTGGTGATATTGTTGAGAAGAAGAGAAAATTGGTCCTTATCTAGGAATAATGCATCCATAACTATATGAGTGTATAGGTCAATACAAGCATCCTTGATAGTATTCTTTATAATGTATAGTTACTCTATGATAGAAAAATTGGTATCTTCAAGCTCCTTAACCTATTTATCCAATGAAACTTCCTTATGTGAAATGGGCTCTTAAAACACAATGACACCTTCAATCTACTTTGACAATGGTATTTGAGAAACATCCAAGGATGATTCAATGGTGAAAGGAGTCAAGGAAAGGTGTGTGACATATGTATTCATAGGTGCCATGCATAATGTAGTGATGGTCAAATAAAAATAGTACGCCGTGTAGAACTGGCTAACACATCCCATATCCAAATTTTAGATAGACTGAAGGAAGCCCTATCATCCTATAAGGTAAGTAGAGTGTCTTGTATCTATGGTCAGAGTGGATCATGATATGGTTGCATTAAAATGGAACTTGATGTATTTTTCATAGATTGGACCCTCATAACAACTTTTTGGGCTTCCTTAGTGATTTTCTTGTCAACATCCTCTAGTGCTTGCTTGGCAACATCATCTTACACCTTCTTGGCTATCTCTTCTTGTGATTTATTCTATGCATCTTCCTTTGACTTTTTATTGGCCACTACTACCTGTGCTTTGTGATTTCATGTTTGGTCCTCGATTAACTTATGTGTTTAATCTTGCACAAGTTGGTTCTTATTTATGTCCTTGATGGCTTTCTTCTATGTGAACTCTACTTCTAATTTATCATCCTTATGTTGATGTAGTGGATTACACCCAGGGGCAGGACGCATAGCTCCCGCCCTTCCACACGCAACAATGGAAACTCCTCTCTCACCTGTGGGACCGGCAAAGCTGGAGGGGAGAGTCTCTAGATAAGGGCTAGCTCCCTCTAATGTATCATTTCGGCCCTGTTTTCTCCTACTGCTAACAAATAAATGTAAAAAAGGGGGGGATGAAAAGGGAGAGAGAGATGCTGAAAATAGAACCTAAGCCTAAAAAAGTAAAAGGTGATACACCAAAAAATGTGACCCACCCAGCCCAAACATACATTATTCACCAAAAAGGAGCACCTATACACTTCATCTAAAGTGACAAAACCTTCTAGGTTAGTGGGTTAGGGGTCCATGGAGATACATGGAGGAAATAACTACTAGAGGTGTTCTGAGACACACTGTAGCAGCCGATTCACTTCACCTACACTCCTCTATGGACACTTCTGACAGACCTATAAAAGGAGACTCAAAATAATGAACCAAACATGTTGAAATCATTCTGCAAAAGCATTAATAAAATGACATAACACATAATAAAGGCATAGACACATACTAAAGATGCAAAACTCAGGATGGAGGTAAAAATTCTAAGTTTTGATTCAAGGTAAAATTCTGGCAGAGCTCTGTCTTAGAAGCCCGAGAGATTTTTGGGTAGAGTTTTGCCTTAAGGCTGAGGGCCCATCCCTCTTCTTGAATGAGAAGTTTACAATTTATAGAAAGAGGAAGATCAACTTGGTGCTTCTTGGGAAAGATTTTGGTGCTCTTTTCTGCAAGTGGCCCATGTGCGTTCTGAACCTTGGGAAGAGGAAACCACTATTATTGATGTCATTCTTTAGAAAATGCCTATTGGAACCATGCTATACAATCACCAAAATTAATTTTGGCATTCAAACATTAATACAATAACATGGCCGTGCCTCTTTCCTACAAATAGACTACAATTTGTCCCCTCATCAATGCCAACTAGAAAAAATAGGCTACATCATTCGTCTAGCAATAACTCACCTTCCCTTTACCACTTGGATGCTTTGTCTTTTCTATTCCTTGTCTTCTTCCTGCTTTTTCAGCCCTCAGGGGTGATCTTATGTCGGGTCACTACGTTACTTGGGTTCTTTTCATGATTTAGCACTCAGACAGTTCAAAACAAATGGCTACTTCACTATGTTAAATTTGACGTTCATGTGGCTGTCACCCAATGGCTAGTTCATCTCCTTAAATTTTATGGTTTTTAGGATGTCACTGTCCTCAAAAAAAGTCATCGGGTCTTTCCTGTGGCCTTTTTTGAGCTTCAAGATTTTTCCCATAGACAAAATTCCATAGGAATTGGCCGCTTTGTCTTTTCTATCAAGTGGCAGTCCTTTGCTTTGAACTGGCTCTTCCCTCGAATTCCTTCAGGCCTTTTGTTCGAAGGCATTCCTTCAGACAAAAAGTCTGAAAGAATTTGGCCTATCACTTAAGTCTTTTGTCCCTCTGTCTTTGAGCTACCCTTTTGAATCCCTTCGACTCTTTTGAAGCTCTCTCTACCCTTCGGAAGGGGTTTTGGACCTTCAGCTATGCCCTTCGGCTATCCTTGGAATGTTTCTTGCCCTCTACAAGGGCATTTGGATTTTGAACTGCCCTCCACAAGGGCTTTTAGACCTTTGGCTTTAGGGTGCTTTGTTGAACCGACCCATTGAACCAATCCGTTGAACCAAAATTGGATCAACGATTCAATTGGTTCAATACTACGCACTGAGCCCATTAAACCAACCTATTAAACCAACTCATTGAACCAACTCATTGAACTGGTTCAATGGTTCAATGTTGCGTGCTGATGCCAAGTGAACCAAGCCTCTGAACTTGTTGATGAACCAAACAATTGAACCAATTCATTGAACCGGTTCAATAGTTTAATGAAGCACGCCGAGCCCATTAAACATTGGCATTAAACCGTCTGATTGAACAAGAAGCTAATTTGAACTGATGTCACTAATCTTAAACATTAAACTAAGCCATTGAACCAAAGTGATTGAACCAAAGCATTGAACCAACACATTGAACCAATTGAATTGAACTGAGCAATGAACCCTGCATTTGAACTAAGCTCGATTGAACCATATGATTGAACTAGCACGTTGAACTTTGACCACTGAACCAAGGCCTTGAACTTTGCTGATGAACTTGTCATTGAATTGGTTCAATGAACTAAGGTTGATTGAACCAAGGCATTGAACTAGGTGATGAACCAAGCCATTGAACCAGGTGTTAAACAAAAGCATTGAACTATTTTAATGGTTCAACCATGCCAAATTTTCTTGATTTTATTTAGATAAGAGCCCGAAGAAGCCTTGTAAAACATATAACTCTTTGAACTGATCCTTCATGCACCAAAGACTAACCTGCATTGTCCGTAGAAATCCAAAACCTATAGAGTCTATAGAAATCCAAAACCTATAGAGTCCATAGATTTAGACCTATAGAGTCCATAGATATTCTGTAGAGTCCGTAGAAATGAACAGATTCATGCAAAATTGAAAAATGAAATGGCCTAGAATAGTAGGGATAGAAGGGGACCAATTTTTGGCTTGTTGGGCAAAAAAATGTCAACAAATTGGTGACTCCTAGGGGAAGCATGCCTGCTATGCTTAAAGACCAGTTTCCTTGTAGTCCATTAGGCACGGAGTTAGATGCATCTTGAAAAAAAATTAGCAACAACCCCACAAGATCCAAGAATCAAAAATGAAGCTTTTTTACCCCACACACAAAGGGAAACACACACAAGGATAAAAACACTACTTGTGCAAACTGCACTTAGAGAAAGTAGGAAAGAAACTGAAAGGAAACTACTATATATAGCTAACTAGGAATGTTCGCCCCCCTCCTAGATCAAAGGGAAATTTTCTTAAGTCCCCTTCTTGGCAAGAAGACTTATGGTGGTAGACACATGGCTGAAAGAAAAGGAGATTTGGTGACCTGCTCCTCTTGCCTATCACCTAAGTTAGCTGGTATCTAAGTGGATCAAATTTGAACATGCCTCCAACATATATGTATTATTCTTGTCCCTAGAGGCTTGTTTAATGTTGGTCCTTAATGTTGGTGCATTTCACCAAGAAATTAGTGGCTTCTAGCTTATCATCGTTAGCCCTTTGACATGTATAACTCCTTTGTAGTGCATCACGGTCTAACCCATTTCCTTCTGCTTCATTACAGACTCTGTTAGACTCATCCTCTATTCCCTCTTGGCCTTCTTGAAGATGGGTGACTATTTTGATGTCTGAAATGGACTCACAAAATGATTTCTCATCCCACAAAACATCACTTCTTTATTTAAAGCTTTCTTCTTCAAGGCCTTCCTCCAGGAAGACAAGCCTCTCCTTTTCCTCCTTGATGATCAGGGTCTCTAGATGTTCAAAGGTATCCTTATGATCCTCTTCTAACTCAAACTCCTTAGCGTAGTTGTCTTCCTCATCGAAGCAACAAGGAAGTTCATCGAACAAGGGGGAAGAGATCTCACCATGCTTTTATTCCTCCTCATACTGCTGGAACATCTGCATGTATGTGTGACCTGAGTCTTCTCCATTGACGATGGTGTCTTAACAAGAAGCATCAATGATGATTTTGACTTCGTTGTCGCTCATGATATCCCCTTGGGAAACTACAGCTTGTATCTTCTACTCCTCACTCACCTCCTATAGAATAGGTTCTTCCTTGAGAAGGGGTGAAGTGGGAAAACTATGTGGAAGAGGAGGCAGTCCTTGAGCTAGAATCAAATGATTCTCCTCTTTCCACTTGGTCAACACTTCATCAATATCAAGTGTGGCCTGATATCTCTCAATGAAATGTGTGAGTGGGGTGTGTTCAGACATGGAATATACTATTTATTCTAAATCATCCATCACACATTGGCTAAGGAATCTCTCTTTAGATTCCAACTCTACAATTCTACTGGCTAGATCTTCTTGGAAGAGCCTTTCTTGGAGATCATAAGAATCATGGGTAGGATCAGCTTTATCTTTTCTAAGGTTTTGAGCAAAACCTTTCTTCTCCTCTTTCTTGCCCCATGATTCCACTATTTCCCCCCACGTTAGGAGGTTGCCATCATGGCAAAAGATCTCAGAATTGGAATTTGCCCTTTTGGTTGAAGGGCAAATAGGAGGGATACTTGAGGGGATTGCATGAATGTTTTGAGCTTGATCATGGTAATATGAAGGGATACAAGGCCCATGATTTTTTGTAGAGGAATTATACATACAAAAGTGATTTTTGATGGCACCAAGTTGCTTAACTAGCTGATTGAACTCAGAGTCACCATTGGTGTTGATGCAAAAGCCCTTAAAGGTTGGTCGGTTGAAGAACACACCAAAATTCTTCAACTTTTTGGAAAAAACCTGTCCTAGTTGGTCCCACTGGGTGTGCCAAAAATTGTTGATGTAGTGGATTGCACCCAAGGGTAGGATGCCTAGCTCCCGCCCTTCCACACGCAATAATGGAAACTTCCCTCTCACCTGTGGGACCGGTGAAGTTGGAGGGGAGAGTTTCTAGATAAGGGCTAGCTCCCTCTGATGTATCATTTAGGCCTTGGTTTCTCCTATTGCTAAAAAATAAATGTAAAAATGGGGGGATGAAAAGGGAGAGATAGATGCTGAAAATAGAACCTAAGCCTATAAAGTAAAAGGTGATACATTAGAAAATGTGACCCACCCAGCCTGAACATACACTGTTCACCAAAAAGAAGTGCTTATACACTTCATCTGAAGTGACAAAGCCTTATGGGTCAGTGGGTCAAGGGTATATGGAGATACAGGGAGGAAATAACTACTAGAGCCATTCTGAGACACACTGCAGTAGCCTATTCACTTCACCTACACTCCTCTAGGGACACTTCTGACAGACCTGTAAAAGGAGACTCAAAATAATGCACCAGACATGTTGAAATCATTCTGTAAAATAATTAATAAAATGACTTAACATAGAATCAAGGCATAGACACATACTAAAGATGCAAAACTCAGAATGAAGGTAAAAATGCTAAGTTCTGATTCAAGGTAAAATTATGGTAGAGCTCTGTCTTACAAGCCCGAGAGATTTTTGCGCAGATTTTTGCCTTAAGATTGAGGGCCCATCCCTCTTCTCGAATGAGAAGATTAAAATTTATAGAAAGAGGAAGAGCAACTTGGTGCTTCTTGGGAAATATTTTGGTGCTCTTTTTTGCAAGTGGCCCATGTGCATTCTTAACCTTGGGAAGAGGAAACCACTGTTACTGATGTCATTATTCAAAAAAGGCCTACTAGAACCATGTTGTACAATCTCCAAAATTGACTTTGGTGTTCAAACATTAATGTAAGAACATGGCCATGCCTCTTTCCTACAAACACACTATAGTTTATCCCCTCACAACTAGAGAAAATAGGATATGCCATTCATCTGGAAATAACTCACCTTCCCTTTGCCACTTAGATTCTTTGTCTTTCTAATCCTTGTCTTCTTCCTGCTCTTTCAGCCCTCAGGGGCGATCTTCTGGCAGGTCACTATGTTTCTTGGGTTCTTTTCATGATTTGGCACTCAGACAGTTCAAAACAAATAGCTACTTCACTATGTTAAATTTGAAGTTCACGCGGCCATCACCCAACCACTAGTTCATCTCCTTAAATTTGACAATTTTTGAGATGTCACTATCCTCGAAAAAAGTCATTGGGTCTTTCCTGCAGCCTTTTCTGAGCTTCAGGATTTTTCCCATGAATAAAAGTCTATGGGAATTGGCCGCTTTGTCTTTTTTGTCTGGTGGAGATCCTTTGCTTTGAACTGGCTCTTCCCCCAAATTCCTTCGAGCCTTTGTCTGAAGGAATTCCTTCGGAATTTTTTTTTTAAAGAATTCAGCCTATCGCTTAAGTCTTTTGTCCCTTCTGTCTTCAGGCTGCCCTTTTAAATCCCTTCAGCTCTTTTGAAGCTCTCTCTACCCTCTGCAAGGGATTCTAGACCTTCGGCTGTGCCCTTTGGCTGTCCTTGGAATGTTTCTTTCCCTCCACAAGGGCATTAGGATTTTGAACTACCCTCCGCAAGGGATTTTGGACCTTTGGCTTTAGGGTGCTTTGTTGAATTGACCCATTGAACCAATCTGTTGAACCAAAATTGGTTCAATGATTCAATTGGCTCAAGACTGCGTGTTGAGCCCGTTGAACCAACCCGTTGAACCAACTCATTGAACTAGTTTAATGATTCAATGCTACACACCGATGCTAAGTGAACCAAGCCTTTGAACTTGTCGATGAACCAAACAATTAAACCAATTAGTTGAACCAGTTCAATATTTTAATGAAGTGCACCAAGCCCATTAAACTTTGGCATTGAACCATCTGATTAAACTGGAAGCTACTTTGAACTAATGTCACTAATCTTAAACATTGAACTAAGCCATTAAACCAAAGTGATTGAACTAAAGTGTTGAACCATCACGTTGAACGAACTGAATTGATCCAAGTAATGAACCCTGCATTTTAACTAAGCCTGATTGAACTATATAATTGAACCAATGGTTGAACCAGGGTTTAATGGTTGAACCAGCGCATTGAAATTTGATAGCTAAACCAAGGCCTTGAACTTTGCCAATGAACTAAGGCCGATTGAACCAAGGCATTGAACTAGGCGATAAACCAAGCGATTGAACCAAGCGTTGAACCAAAGCATTAAACTAGTTCAATGGTTCAACCATGCTAAATTTTGTTGATTTTCTTCAGACAAGAGCCTGAAGAAGCCTTGTAAAACCCAAAACTCTCTAAATTAATCCTTCATGCACCAAAGACTAACATGCAGAGTCCATAGAAATCCAAAACCTGTAGAGTCCGTAGAAATCCAAAACCTATAGAGTCCATAGATTTAGACCTATAGAGTCCGTAGATATTTTGTAGAGTTCACAGAAATGAACAAATTCATGAAAATTTGAAAAATGAAATGGCCTAGAATAACAGGGACAGAAGGGGACCGATTTTTGGCCTGTTAGGCAAAAAATGGTCAACACCTTGCACTTTTGATCAGTTTCTTTCTATTTTTGTTTAGTTTGTTTATCAGGTGTAGATTCTTATTAAATTTTTGTCTTATATTCATTTTTTTAGAGTGCCTCAGTATTCTTAGCTTACTTATGATTCTCTAGTTATTTGGTTTGTAGTTGGGATTCCTCTGATTCCTATTGATTTACTTCTTCTTTCTATTTAGCCTCATCTTTATCCTTGAAATTTTCTTACTGGTACATGTGACATTCATCTACTCTCGATTCTTCCTCATGTGTGTCTTGATTCTCCTCGATAGTCTAAGTTTCTAGTAATACTTCTTCTATGTCACTCATGACTTCCTAGAATTTGGATGGAGAAGAGTTAAGGAAAATCGTTTGTTCTTTTCCCTGAGAAACCTACATCTTGAAAACTAGGCATCTTATGGGTTTTGTTGGTGGAAATTCTTGCAATTTTTTTATTCTATCACAAGATCTCTAATGACATGCATAGGATAGGTGAAGTTTCATACCTAGATTGATGAGGGATACATGAAGTCCACTTATGTTGGAATAGTGATACTGTGGGACTAGTTTTAGTAGCTCCTAACTGTGGACTCATAGTGGATCCTCCTACCTTGAATTTTTGGTGAATTTTCTATAATTTAACTTATTCAACCATTCTACTGATGATGATAGAGGGTGAGCATGGATGTAAATCTATCCAAATATATTTGGGCACTTTATTTTATACTTAGATGGTGCACACTACTTTATATAATAAATACTCTTTTTCTTCTTCCTTCTCATAGAGGTCTCTAGACATATTGGCCATCATCATCCTATATACCTACTGCTTATTAGTGCCTATATGTGGTAAGTTATAGAGCTCAAAATTTTTAATAAAACTCAAGTCATCTGACCATATGAATTGGTTATGAGTCTTCTACCTTGGAGGAGATGGAGATATTCTACCTTTAGGCACCTTGCACTTCCCAGAATCTTATATTGAATTAACTACTATAAAAAATATGGTGGTGTCTATAATGGGTTGGCTATCATAATTTTATTTACTTTATGGTTAGACACCTTGGTATACACTATCTACATGTTGATAAAGTATGGGAAAGGTAGACCTAAAACCTTGGGTAGTTTATGGACTTAGATAGTAATGCCCTTCAGCAACTTTATGATAATTGTATGTTGTTTGAAATGCTGCATGGCATTGGGTGGTATTTATCGGTTTATTGTGATAAGATTGAATAAATCATCCCACCAAGTGGTGAAATTGTCTTGATTCCCAAAGTATGTGATTTTGTGGTTGTAGGTGAGATTCTGTAACTAGACATTCAACCAATAGTTAACATCAGGCCAAACTTCACCCTTAAGAGACTTCACTACGTAAACATAAACAATAATACCAAAAATTAGTACTTGAAGGTTTATTTTATAGTCCCCAAGATTTTATCAATTTTTAAATTGAGTTTTCTAACTAAAAATTTTGTCCAGTTAAATTCCTTATTGTGATGGATCATTCAATGGGCAATGTCAACGACCCCTTTTGTAGCTTGTTTGGCATCACTACTTGTTTGCCAGAATCTGTGAGAAATGCATTCAACTAGAATGTGATCTGACACATCTTAATTATATTCTAATATAATTCCCTTTAAAAATTTAAGGTTACTTTTCTTAGATATATAGAAGGATGGGTGACATTAATGATTTTTAGTGCATAATAGATCTCCCTCTTAAAGGTAGTCATGTCACCCTAGCCATCACATCAGTATTAATGTGGATTGTTATGTCTTGGGAAAGATAAATATTTACCTCATTATATCATTCCAAAAGAACATTATTTACATCACTAAGTTTCCCAAAAGTGGGTAAGAATATCAACCATTCCACATCTATAGTACAGAGCCTATGTGGCTGCACTAACACAGTTGGTTACACTCCTTCAACTACATTGGGGACAAACATGCATAACTCTACATTTAAAGAAAATTCATAACTATTTGGATATGTGAATCACATTTGGATTAATGCCATGTTAATGCCCATATAATCCTTATATGCTTATGTAAATCCTTTGATGAGTTAGGAGTGATCAAACTTAGCCATTATGTGTGTCTCTAAAACTAATGTGTGGAAACTATAAAGTATAGATTAGGAATCACTTAGAATTTGGATAACAGTTTAATATATTTATCAATGGATAAGAATTGAGTTCCCTGAGTGCCCAATTTATAATGTCTTACACCATCTCCAACATTTTACTATCTTGATGAGTTGTGTTGTTACTCAATCCTTCACATGCAAGCTTTGAATGGAATGGATCCTTACTACTAATGTGGCATTCATTTTGTTGATGTGACATTTAATTATAGTTGTAGTTGATGATTTTTGACCTATCACATTATCAGGGATTAATTTGTATATTACTTATTCTATTTTTGACATAGACCTATCACTTTTCCAAGAGATTTTTGATTTCCCACTCCATACCTAAACATTAAATACAACACCTAGACTATTAAACTACAATATCTACTCCAAAATTTGGATGCACATGTCTTTTTCAGAATTAATTGATGTTCATAAACTATACTCATTTTTATACCTTACCCATTTTATCCATAGTAATGGAAGCTTAGAATTTTGCATTTATCCTTATGATCATAGACTATACACACACTTACATTGACCCACATGTGCTGAAATAAACACACAAAAGCTAAACTATCTAGAAATAACACTTTGTAATCCTAACTAATATATACTTAGGGAAATATAACACCTTTATTCCATATTTTTTATAAATTAATGGTTGTATGACTTCAAACTATAACCATTTACTTACCCAGGTAAGACATTTACCTAAAAATCTCGCACGACCATAGTTCTAGGTGATAAAAGTTCATGGATGATGTAAGGGCCCTTCCACTAGATGTTAAAATTTTTAAGGAAATATCTAAACCTGATATCATATAAAATAAAAATTTGATTTACCTTGAATTAATTTTTACATAGGTTTTTATCATTCCATGATTTTTGTCTATGCTTATTTACCTCTTAGGCCCATACTACTCTGCATCTTGCTTCATCCATGCTATTCAAGTCTAGTAGTTAGTGAGTCATCAACTTCTGATCACCCATTCATAGCACATTAGTGACCCATAAACTAGGAAGTACATATTCTATGGGTATCACAACTTCAATCCCATAGACTAACTAGAATGGTGTAAACCATATTACACATTTATAATGTGTGTGATAATCCCAGATAACTATTAGAAGTCTATCCTCCCAATCATATCACTTCACATCACATATTTAGTGAGAATATTATTGATCACCTTGTTTGTATCTTCAACTTGGCTATTTTCCTATGGATGATCAATGATGCTTTTATTATGTGATATCAAAAACTCATCTATGAGGGTCTTAATGGTTTTAATCATAAAATGAGTTCCTTTATCACTTACCAATTTAAGAAGACAACCAAACCTAGTAACGATGTTATTGTACAGGAACATAGTTATGTCTTTCACACTATAACTTAGATTCACAATATCTTCTACCCATTTGGTAAAATAATCCATTATAGTGATTATGTACCTTACCTTACTACATTTACTTAGTGGATTGATTAGACCTACAAAGTCAATGCCCCACTATTTAAAGGGTTGTTATGATAACATGGTCTATAAAGGCATTTCATCCCATTAGTCTGGCTTCCCCATCCTTTGGCATACATCACACTATTGTGTGACTCTTTGTGTATCCTAAAATAGGTATGGCCACTAAATGCCACTTTGTATAACCTTCTTTTTAGTTGCATCTCCTATGAAGTGGCCTTATGCAACTCCCTAATGCACTTCATCCATGATATGCACATGTTCATGCTCTATTTACACTCTAAGTATCACTTTATATTTACATAAGTGATACAAAAATCAATTAACAATACTATATGAAATAGCTCTAGTGATCATCTATTTCTTATCTCTTTTTATATAGTGTTTTGGGAACACCCCTTATTTGAAAAACTATGCAATCTCCTATATTTTCTCAAAAATCATAGTCATCCTAAATAATTGTGCATCCAATGACTCATCTTAGAGTTCCTTAAGTTCATCGCCATTAGTTAGCCGATTGAGATGGTCTAGACCAACATTCTCCCATCCTAATTTGATGTTAATCTAGAATTAAAATTCCTATAAAATCATTAGCTAGTGTGATATTCATCTAGCCAAAATTGGATTACTCACAAGGTATCATATTACTTCATGATCAGTGAACAACTCAAATAGTGTGGGCAACAAGTATTATTAATGCTATTTCCAAGGCTTCCCACTCAATTATCATATAATTTTTCTCTTCAATTGATAATGTTCTACTCATGAAATGGATCAGATGATCTAGTCCTCATTTTACTAGTTATATGAATACTTATCCAACTAAAATTCATGAAGCATCCATATACACATGAAAAGGATTATTCCAATATGTGAAAACTAGAATTAGAGCAGTAACTAGTCGTTACTTCAAATCAATAAATGTAGCCTAGTAGTCCTATGTCCATAAAAATTGGATTCATTTTCATAGTAGCTTCTCTAAGGGGGTTGATATAGGGACATACCCCTTGATGAATTTCCATTAGTAATTAGTGTGTCCCAAAAAGTATTTCAGTTTTGTTTAAGTCTTGGGTGGTGGCTTACTCAAAATGATTGTGATCTTAGCCTACTCTACCAAGATTCCTTTACTACACACTACATGACCTAATAAAACACTAAAATGTGTGAAAATAGACATTTATTCAAATTTAGTTCTAGTCAAAGCACTCTATATCTCTCTAACATTAACCTAAGTTTTGATAAATGTTATCTAAATAAAGAGAACACTACCTAGTCATCCAAGTATACTTCTAAGAATTTATGGATGAAATACTTGAACATAGTCAACATAGATCTAGAGAACACTGTAGGTGCATTTTTGAGTCCAAATGGCATGGCATTGTAAATGAACTAACCCCATTATTTTATGAATGTGGTCTTGGTCCTGTCCTCTTCCACAATGGGTATCTAATGGTAATTATTGAATCCATTTATGAATGAGAATACTTCATGCCATACAACAATCTCTAAAAATTCATCCATGAAGGGAATGGGAAATGGATCATTTACACAAGCATCATTGAGGATGAAACAGTCTCCAAAAATGCATATATCCCTAATCTTGTTTGGTTGTAATACTATGGGGATAACCTAGTCATCTTTCTCAATCGGGAAGATAATGCTTGCTTCCAATATATGATCAAGTTTAGATTTCAATTTCATTTTTATGTTCAATTTCAACCTATATGGTCTCTTTTTCATTGTCCATGCACTCTCTTTTAACTCTATGTGCATTTACCCCAAATAAGGATTGCCTTTGACTTATGTAAAATTTATAATAAATACATCTTGATAGTCTTATAGTAACTATAAAATCTTTGAGATATCTTTCTACATCTTGACATGCACCATTTTGGGCCCATGTTTTGTGCCAATATTTCCTATGTGTTCCTTTAATGGCTCTTGGTACATCCTACATTTTTATTTAGGAATGAATTCATAAAGTATCCATTCTCTTTCAAGTTTTGGGAACTATAAATGCCATAGCTTTTCCTCCTTTTTTCATCTATGATTGGTTATGGTATAGGTTCTAACTCTTTATTTTGTTTAAAGAGATCCCCTATATCCATGTAATCCTCGTTGTCTATCCTAGAAGATTCTTCATCCTCCTCTTGTATCCTATGGCAATGTTGAATCCATGGTTGGGCCTCTCCTAGGCTAATTCATTAAATCTTCAAGATGTGAGTTGGGGTTTCATTATGAATTCATACAAACCAAGATCCCATTATGCTAGTAAATATTCAAATCTATCATAGCATATATACATTTTAATTTTGCATAAAGTTACTTGTACCTAAGTTTTGTCACTTTTAAAAAAATAATTTTTGATTGAAATCAACTTGGATCTGGTGCCAATGCTTTGTTTCTCTTCATTACTCCTGATGGATGTACCATGTTATAGGGAAAACACCCAGGGTATAGATAAAATTATGTGTCCAAAAGTTAGGAGCAATACCTTCTAACATCCATACCTCAATACACCAATACACATAATTTTAGGCATTTTCTCTCATAATAGATAGGCCAATCCCTTATGATATTATATGGAAACTAAAATCAGGATAAGAGTAGCCTACACACTTATTCCCATGTTAATTATGCATCCTTATGGATTACCCACTTGTTCACAACAATCCCCTTTATCACATAGTCAAGAGCACTAACCCTCTAGGTCTCATCTGGTACATGTTATTGAAATCACCAACATCTTTTATGGTAAAATATTGGGGTATTTTTCTCTAAGTCACAAAGACCATTCACAATGGTTTAATATCATGATCTCCTTTCACCTAGATGATTTCACACATATTCTTTAGGTGTTTAATATTTCATTACACTTCCACACTCTAATATTGTCTAGATGAGTTTAATTCATGGTCTAACTCTAGTTGTACTTTTCAATAAAATTTTCCATATCCCTAAGTATAGATACAATGGAAAATATGGTGCTCCATATCTTATTCATTTTTATAACATAAGACACATCTCAAAATTTCATGCAAAAATGTATTCTTTATGTTTCCCCTCATACCCTATTAAAATGTTTTTATGTATGGCAAACCAAAGGAAAGATTTATATTTCAGCCATGATTTTGAGTTCCATATTTTTATCCATAGATACCAATAGGAATCACTGGGGTGGATTTACATCTAAGATTCATATCCTTCATTGAATATACAAACCCCAATGTCATTTTTGTTATAATTCAAAGATTATTTTTTAGATCTCCATAGAATCCATAAACCTTGAAGGATACCATTTAATATCTTTTGGGATTCATCTAGTGTACCATATATGTTTTCGAACTTTTTCTTAGTGAAATGAGTGTGGCATTGCTCTATATTTTCAATCCAATAATATTTCACTTTATGCCCCCATTGTCTTATGTTTTCTTCTTTACAATGTAAAAATTAGCATCCTATCTTAGGGATTTATAAGTGATACATATATTTTACACATAGTCTATTATTTCTCTATTTTTAACTTATTGTAATAAGTATTTCACAAGTATTTCTCTAGATTCAATTATGTTATTTTAAATTACTGATCCACATGGAATTTCATTTTACATGAATATAATTTTTATATTACCCTCATCAAGGTATTTATATTTAAGGGGTTACTTCCATTTTTCTGAGGTATTTGATCCAATTATCCATACCGATTCATCAATTAGAGCAAATTTGACATTTTTAGGTTCCTTATCCCTTCCTTGAGAAATTGGTTTGTAATTTTATCCCATGAGAGAACAGGTAATTTAAATTTATCCTCCATTCCTTTCAAGAGAAACCTTTAGATGATTTCATTCATATTGGTGATTATTCCTAAAGGATCCTTAATGAGATAAAACTAATAAATGGTAGTGTATTTCATCACCATATTTATAAGAATGATCCTTCATGCATATGTCAAATGTTTTCCTTTCTAGTCACTCAACTTTCTTCACATCATATCAATAATTTTATTTCATAGATTATTGTTTTTATTTCCCTTGAATAAGGTTAAACCTTGGTAATTTTTTGGGAGAGAGGACTTTTAAAAACCTAATATTCTATTATGGAAATATTTAAGAGTAGGGGTGACATTGATAAATAAGATCTTATATTTACTTATGCTTGTTAATTATCTCAAGGATTTTTTATAAATACACAAAAAGTCCCTTATTTCATTGACATCCTAACAAGATGGGAGGGAAAAGAGTATGGTATCATCCAAAAATTTAATGTGAGAGTAATATGCACCTTTAGTAGTAACTTGTATTCCATTAATTCTATTTTCATATTTTAGAGACTTTATGGTCTTCCTTGGGCCTCTATCTTGACAATGAAATATAATGGGAGAGAGGATCACTTCATATAAGACCCCTAATGTAAGGGGAAAATAATTTCAAGGATCCATTAATCATCATAAATAAATTAGAAGAGGGGTAAAAAGTTTTATCCATCTTATCCATTCTTTACTAAATCTGAATCTTTAGGGCGCTCCATCCAAAAAAGACCGGTTGAATTTATTATAGGTATTAGAAATGTGTAGTTTAATAAACATACCTTGTATTTTACTAGAACTCATAGATTGAATTATTTCATGAGTGATGATCATTTCATATGTTATTTTTCACCCCTTCATGAATCCTCCTGATTTATTTCAGATAAGTTTTGGGAGGATTTTTATGAATCCCATTAGTAATGATTTTGGAGAAATTTTTTTATATGGTATTACAAAGAGAAATCAGGAGTAAATCCTTAGGGGTTATAATTTTTGATTTTTTAGGAATGAGAATAAGTATATTTTAATTATTTTAGTATCCTTTGAGATTCTTTGCATTCCTTTCATGACTTCTTCTCTAATGAGATCTGAGAAAACTAGAAAAAGAGAAAACCTTCAAACTAGGTGAATGATCTCCTACCATATCAAAGACCAAGTTATTGAATTATTTTAGTGATATATTCTCCATCAAGTTTTTATTATCTATCTAATTATCCAAATTATGAATTTATCTTCATAATGTTGCATGATATTCTTAATTCTCAAAGTTTTCCTACTTCAGAGTGTCTTCCCAATAAATCATAATAAAATCTCTAATTTCCATCAAATTCTCTAAGATAGTGCCTTATATAGTTTATAGTTTCCTAATATTGTTTATTAATATTCTAATTTTACATCAAAGATTAAATAACTTGGTATTTTGATCTCCCTCCATCAGTCGTCTTATCCTAGATATTTTCTTCCAATAAATTTCCTCTTTTTTAAAACACCTTCCAATTTTTATATATCTTATTAATTAAATAGTTCTATGGAATTTTTATATTCCATTATCATCTCCTAGTTTTCGACACTTATTTTCTCCAAGTCATTTTTGTCCTCAAAGAAATTTTAAAACATAAGTTTATTCCATTATTTTAGATCATTTTTTATATCTTTAATATTTTTAGAGAATAGATATAGCCTAGTCCCATATCTATTATTAGGGGATTTCCATTAATGGGTAACAAATTCAATCAACTCAGTATGTTTGAGCCATATTTTATTGAATTTGAATGAAGCTCAAATGGGATGGTCATCTTACGTAATATATAGGGTTTTCAGTAAATGATCAGAGCCTAATGATTTGAGAACCTTAGTTTCTAGGAGATTGTAAACTTTGATCCAATTATTAGAGGCTAATAACTTATCTAGGATATCTAGGATATTATTCTTTCCTTTCATTTCATTACTCCATGTGAACCATCCTTTTTTGGTTTTTATCTTCCCTAATTCCATCTTATACAAAAAGTTGTATAGTCTCAAATTATATTTATCTCTCTCATTTCCTCCTTTTTATAAGCATCCATTATAGTATTGAATTCACTCCTAATGATCCAATATGAATTAAAATTTATTTTCATTTGGGCATCTATCTATTTCTAGGCTTGTTTTATATCTCCCTTATTTTTGGAACCATAATTATTATTAAAAAATATATAAGCTTTGAGATAAGAGACAATATTTTGCACATGAGATACTTGTTTTTAACCTAAATAATTTCAAGATGGAATGAATTAAGATCCCAAATAAATTGTATACCTATAGTAGTTACTATGGAACCACTCCCCACCATTTATACTCTAAGGCTTATTGAAATACCTTTATTATGTTTTAACCAATGTTCTATTTTTTCTTGTAGCATCAATGCATTATACTAAGTACTTAGTTTATTCAATGTTATCCTTTTGGAGATGGAATTTAGGCCCATAATATTAGAAAAGATTATCTATATTAAGGTAAGTTATTTCTATTCATTTTTCCCAATACGGTATCTGATTGAATTTGTATCCCCACTCTTAATTATTGAATTGATTCACCGTGCCTTTTTATATTTTTACTAGGTCATCCTCTACTTATATTTTTGAAATTTCATTTTGAATTTAAATTTAAATTTTACATGATTCTCATATTTTCCTCTTCCATTTCTGCATATTTTCATCTTCCTCATCCTAACTTGTCCAATTTTCCTTATGTTTTGAGACTTTCATTACAATTTTTCCTTTTGTCTACTTACCTTGAGGACATGTTTAATTTTTTGATATAAATTTATTATATTTGGTTATTTAAAGATATTTTCCAAGTCCTCCTTCAATATATACTCAACAATAATATCTTAAACTTCCATATTATTTTGTTTCTCTTGAGTTTGTGTTAGTAAAATAGATTTTATTGCTTCCATTAAGACAAATTTTTGGTTGGAGACTCTTTTTATATTCTTTGGCACATATTTCTTCACCATTTATTTTTTAATCTTGATTATGTGATTTATTTTTAGTTTAACAAACCCCTTTCAGTCTATATCCATTATTTCAAGGACTTTATTAATGATAATTACTTTCTATAGTGTTGGGAATTCTCTAATGATAAGACCGTATTCATTATATGTTATACATTGGAAGGGAATACTCTAATAGTCCATATATTGTGCCCACTCCATTTAAATTTATTTTAATGTGATGTTCTTAGGAAAGGGTCATGTGAGGTCTAACTCCACAAAAAGAATAACATAGATGGAAATACCATTACCATGGTATGGTTTTGAAATATAAAAAAATTTAGCAATGGTAACAGCTATGGTTTCAAAGACATACCTAGACCAATTCTTTTATGGTAGAGCATACATCTAGATCTAGACTAGTTTTGTGGTTTGGAGCTCTTCATCAGGCTTGAAGGTTATCTACCAATATTTCATGAAAAACCCAACATTTATGAAAAGTTATTCCCCTCATACAAAAACTTATATCTATATAATTCATTCTGAAATATTCCTATGAAATACACTTTTGTAATAGTTTTTTTCTCATATTCTTGAGTCATAATTGAGTTTAATTTGGTCCAGCCATGCAATTCCTCTATAGATAGTTGGGATCCCAAAAAATTATAGACTAGAATTCATCCACACAATCACACTATATTCATCTATTTTTATACTAGATCTATCATGGATATTTACTTTTATTTATATACTTACATACATGTTCTTCTCCCTCCATATTCAGGGCCTTAAATAGAATTTTTTTCAGCCACCTTCATTAGGGCATTAATCTCCATTTTATAAAATGAACTATTTTATCCAACCAACATTGGAATGAAATTTGTTTTTTTTTGGGAGGAATAAATCACCCCCCCCCCCCACCTAAATTATTCATTAAATAATCTACCAAATTATTAGGATCCTAATCTATTTTGATTAACAGGAAGAAAAATACATAATACCCAAGATGAATTATGTTTCAACCCCTAGCAAAGATCATTCTATCTGTTCATTCCTTTTTTAATTTTTTAATTAATTTAATTTTTATTTTTTTATTTCATTTTTGAATCTCATTCATGAATTTTTGTCCTTAATTGATGAGTATTAAAATATTTTTAATTTATTACCTTCTACATATAGAAACCATAAGTGTTTTTATGTAATTAGGTTTCTTACTATTACATCACAATCATGAACATACAAATGACACATTTAGAAATTTAACCATGGACTTAACGGGGGAAAATATGTGCATGTATCCACACATTATGGACATATTTTTAACCTATGATACCAAAAAAATTTATTCCATATATTCTTAAAGAGGTGGTATATTTCAAAGGATTAACAGGTCCTTATCTGATCAATGGTAATGATAAGATATGTGTTTTGATAAAATCTCAATATTTACCACTAAGAATTTAATATGCCTTCCCAAATTTTAAGTTAAATAATATAATAAATGATTTTTAGTGGTCTAGGCACATAATATTAAGGAGTAAATTTTAGGATGGTAAGCCTAATGTACCACAGGGATCTATATATTATATTATTTTTAAGGATTTTAAGTAAATATCGATTCAAAAAAATAGAAAATAAGAAAAGCAAAATAATAACATTGAATTTATGATAAATGAATATTATTTGAGTGAAAAAAAACTAGATAAATTATATGTTAGTGATGATGGTAGCATTAAACCTAAATGATGATAATTTCCCATGCAACTAGTCTTGACATAAGAATCATAATTGTCAACTAGTATTGATGTAAGAATCATAAAGTATACCATGCAATTTATATGATTTGTAATTTTTTTCGTCTCACCTTAGCTTCCATGATTTATTCCTTTAGGAATATCAAGCTATTTAATCAATCAATTTATAAATTTAATAACTATTATCAAGTGCCATTTAAAACACTAACAGACTTTTAGACCCAAGCATGATTTGTAGTTTTCATGAGAAGATCATTTAAATTATCATACTCATCTAAGTTATTTATAGGAACATAATATTATATAAATTGAATGGTTAAATTCCAGTAAGTAATGACATCTACTCAATATAAGATGAAAATAGCTTGAGTGTATTTGACACTCTAATATCATTCTAGAATCTTGCATTGATTTATTAAGAATAAGAACAACATATATAAGATGAATTCCAAAATTTAAAAATGATTCATTCCTTACTTATAAATCTCAAGAAATTTATTTCAATGTATAGAATGAACTATTCAAATTAAAATAATTTCAATGTATAGAATGGATTATGCAACCTAACAAGATTTAAAAGTACTCTTAAATCCTTTTTTAGGAAAAGTAGAATACAATTTCAGTTATTTAACTTTAATAACTAATTTAATATTAAGATTAAATCCAATAATAATTCTTAAAACATATTAAAAAAATGGAATAACAATTTTGTTCCTTGTAAGGATTTTAAACTTGATAATGATAAAGTTTTAGAATAGACAACAACTTATGCAATCAAATTGCGTGAACTAGGTGTGATAAAGATTAATTTGAAAAATTATTGTATGGTTGTAGCATGCCAAAATAATTCAATAACATCATCTTATTAATAATTTATTAACATGCATAAGATGAATTTAATGTTTGGAAACTACTCACATGCATAACACGTTTTTGGAACTCAAAAAGAACTCAAATTTTGTGTTTTAAGAGTTATGGTCCAAAAATAAATAATTCACAAATATTCAAATATAGAAACTTGAAATTAATATGCAAGTATAACCATTTAAGTTATATAATTGGAACTCAATATTTAATAATATCTCAGTATTATATTAAAATCCATGATCAATAAATCAAATTTCTAACTGATAATTACAAGTTACTAATATACCATGAACTATTAACTTTATATCAACTACATTCATATGAATGCAAATAATACTCAATGTTGTAATGGATTAATCTTCCATGTAAATGGAGGTATATATCCTAATATTAAATATTAATAATATAAATTACTTAAACCAATAAACATAAATAGTAATGAATTAATGAATGAACAAAAATATTAAATTAACACGTTTCTATTTTTTACATCAACTCAAGTGATTATTGTGCATTTCTAAACATGCTATAATACAACATCTAATACAAGGATTAAATAATATAATGAATCATATGGTAACCCAATTAACCTTGTGATAAATATAAATTATTCACATGATCCATCCCAACCTAACCCATCTTATGATCCCCCCAATTAGTGGCCCTTACCACCCCCAACCATCAACTATGAGGTAGAGTCTAGTTTTCGGGTCTTTGGGATAATAGTGTGAGTAATAAGGGATATATTTTGTCACTATATTTATATAAATTACTTCAAAAAAAAAAAACCATTCTATAATTGAAAGATAAATTATAAATACTACAAATATTGGAAAGCTTTATTTTACCTCTAAAGGTTTATAGGTGTCAACTATATAATCAGTTGAACCCAAAAAACCTTCATCCTAGATTTCAAGTGTACCATAGTTTAAATATAAAAATCCACCACTTAAAGTGATACAAAATCATATAATACAATCAATAATAAATAATAATATTCACATAAGTAATGCATTCATAAATAGGTATACACGACACTAATTATTTAGATGTCTTTCCCATTTGCCAATCAGTTAGGTATAGTCATTTTATCACCCAAAATAGGTGTTGAAATCATTATATCTAACATTATATGGTTGGGTCAATAAAAGGTACTATTATAAAATCAAATAAAATAATATCACAAGGTTTTTAAATAGGAATCAACATTATAATAATAACCCCTATTTTTATAAATACTAGGTTATTGTTCATTCACCTAAAATGTCAATTAACCCAAAATGTATATTAATCATGCCAATGGTGAACTAGCAGATAAGTGAAACCCCCATACACATACTCAACCCAACTATTTCTATAGGCAAGGAAATAAATAAAAACCCAATGTTTTTACTAATGGTGAGTAAACCCAACACAAAATAAATATTTTATTCAAGAAATAAAATCTCAAAAATCCATTCTAACTGGTTGTTGCAACTGGTAAAGAAATAAAACCCATACATCTAGAAAAGTGTTACCTTTACAAGATATGAGAATTAATCAAAGGGAAAAAAATATAAATGGTTATGCATCATCTTAAACCCTATGACTAGATAAATGAAGCCAATAAAAATTAATTTGAACATTTTTACTATGGCCAAGAAATATAATCCAAATGGGAGTTTTTAGGGGTTTTAATAAGGAATATTTCACTACCAAATTTCAAAACCCAAAATTCCAATTTAGCTAAAATAAAAATGAAAATATTCCATTATGAAAAATAGAAATTTATATCAATTTTAAACAAATTTAAAAACTTTATAGGCTCATCAATAATTCTTTTGACTTCATTATGATCCTAAAAACAATCCTTTTATTGTTTACAACTAAAATGAAATCAAAACAATCATTCTTTTTCCATAAATAAATTTATAAAACACTTGGTTTATTACTCACAATTGGAGAAGAAAATATCTCAAACTTGCTTACTTTCTAAATAAATTCTTGTTCTCCCCAAGTTCCATAACTAGTGTTTTGTAGTAGTGGCCTAATCAAGTCATTCTCCCTCTTCCATTACTTCCTCCTATCACCATATCTTCCCTGGGTTTCTCCCTTCTCACCTAAAATTTTCTTCCATCTTTTCCCAATCTCTTCAACTATCCCCTTAGCCAAATATCTTAGAAGTTATGCTCTTTTTACAAAAATTCACCACACATCCTAACATGAAATCATTAACCCTAAGACTTAAAAAAAAATAGGTTATGATAGCTATTTAGTTGGGAGTCAAGACCCCACAACCCTTATCCAAACATTATCATTATCAAAATAAAATCTTTGATTTAAAATTTAATTCTATGCCAAGACAATTTTTGGCCACATCATGGGTTAAAAAACTATTAACAAAAACATAACCATTAAAAATGAACATGGATCCCTATTACCACCAGGCCATTTAGGACTTAATTCTATAAAACAAAATCAAATTTCCTAATTTATACATGATAATAATTACCAATTCTTATATGTTTTTATAAACATCAAATGTAAGCTTGTGGTTTGGAAAAAATAGTAAACATGTGTTATTCACACTAACTAGTTAATGTCCTACCTTTGTTATTAACATTCAAATAAATATTACATGAACAAGTGGATATACAATAATGATGGCCTATGAGCAAATAATGTTAATGGTTTTGCATAATAAAATAAGATAATAATACCAAAGGCCTATCAATAGTTTAAGTAAACAAAATAGATAAGATAATGAACTCAAACAAACCATTAATTCTAAGTGGTCAAATATAAGATGATAAAACAATCAAGTCATGTAAGAATTCAAAAAAAAATGAGAAGATAATAAAAAATAAGGAGAAGAGAAAAATACAATTAAAAGTGATGGAATAACAAAATAGACAAAATGTTTCTTAGTGACTAACAACTCATGTATAACACCCATTTTAATTGTGTTGGTTAATTGAATACTCATTTCCCTCATCCATTATCCCCCAACTAATAGAGTCCACCACCATCTTAGCTCATGTACATGTACCCAAAAATGGGCATCACCAACACCTTTATAATTTAATAATATATAATTGAACTAAATATTACAAGTACAAAAACTGAATGTTATAACCAAATCAACATATTTTCAAAATAGCTATAGCTATATTACTTAGTCAAATAGCCAACTAAACATGATCTAGATCAAATTATGACATCAATAGTATATTATCAACAAAAAAATAGTTTACAAAGTATAGGAAATAGTATAAAAACATATATCAGTCCATAAATGTAAGTATGCAAGATTGATTATAAAAATATTTTTATTATAAATCATCAATATATAAATTATTCATACCAACATAATAATACATAAATGGTTAAAATAAAAGGCATTTGATTTTTATTGATGATACATTATCCATGTATACATATAACTTGACTCATAAAAAAATATAATAAAAACAACTAAACATACCTATTGAAAAACATTATGAGAAACATATTACAAGATAGGCGATAAACTAAAGCATAGGCAACATCAATAAAGGGGGTTAGAAGTATATCTTTATTGGGAGTATGTAAAAGCAAATAAGAGAGATCTCATAAGGGAGGATAATTCACTACCCACCCATCCTAAGTGATTTTAAAATTAGACAATGAAATAATAATTTTAGATCAAGAAAAAAATAACATATTATCCCATCGACTTGCCACCCTACATAAGAAAGGTCCATCGAGACATGAAAACAAAATTATTTACATATATTAGTAAAATCCATCTCCCCAACTAATGAGAAGGAATGAATAATATGACATGGGATAAAATCTATTAATGTCTGGGTGAATATGGAAGGGTGTCATGCGATGGTTTTTATATAATAAATAGGCTTAGAGTACAAGGAGTGCTCCCCAAATGGTTAATTAACTATGTGATATTGTAGAATTCTAGAGAAATTTTATCTACTTGAACTTAAATATGTATAACTATCAAAGAGATAACACATAAATTTACCATTAACATAAAATTATAGATAAATTTATTCATTTATAAATATGGATAATGTTTTAGACTTTCATGGATGAAAACATAATTAAATATTTCAAAACATTGCATATAAAATTAATGTATGCCAACCATACAAATAATTGTCCACAAATATTTCTATTTTAAAATTGATATGATGTAATTTATAAGGCTAAAATAAAGTGTGAATCCATTACAAATATTTTTGATCTCTCATAAAATCCCAAAATAGAAAATGAAAAGAATTGGGTCTATAATAAGTATGACATTTGTATTTGAGTATCCCAATGTGCTTGAGACTTCCCCAAGTAGTAGGTATTAACGGATAAAACACAATATATAGTTGTAAATTTTAAGATATATATTATAATTACATATCTTATTGAATATGATTATCCATTTTATATAAGATGAGTTTAAACTATTCCACTCATTAAATTTTCCTAATGTTGAAAAAAATGGATAGATAGTTTAATAGAGGAGATCATGAGATAGTTTATAAATATAGTGTCAGTATTTCATTACTAATATTTCCACAAATAAATTATAAAATTTATGCACATATTATATAGTATTAAATCCAACATTGACTCTTAGATTTTTATAATAAAAGTTAAGTATGATCTTAGTAGATTAAAATTTGGTCACAATTCAGGACACAAGATCAAATCTAAAGATGAAACAAAATCTTTATAAGTTTCAATACATTTTCAATCAGTCCAAAGGGTCTTTATACTTGGTGTTTATACAATAGGAAATATTTTATTTATCATCATAGATGACACTAGAGATTATGTTTATTAAAATAAATCCCAGTTCTGAACCCATCACATGAGATGAGGATTAAGAAATTTAAAGGATTTATAAATGATCTCAGTAAAAAAGTATACTTAAATTTTGATAGGGATGGTTTTTATCAAAATAGTGTAAAAATTTATCTTTTCCAAAAACTATTTCCATAGGGAGACCCTTCATAATTCTAGTGATTTAGAATTATTTTACAAGCCTCGTTCCCCTAAATAGCCCTCACAATCAACTTGACACAAAGAGTAGCGATTTATTTATTGATATCAATAATTATGATGGATTTTTTCATGAAGAAGGAAAAAAATCCAAAGCCACTATATGAAATCCTTGAGTTTGATTAGCATTAGACTAGAGGAAATCTCTAAGTAATTTTTATAATTTGGTAAATGCCTATTGATATGGATACAAATAATAAGAGTAGTTGACAAGAGTTGTAATTATTTTGGTACAAACATATTTTTTCTTGCAAGAGAAAAAGGCTTAGTAATCTATGAAATATTATTCTCCACTATATGAATCCTACATTTCTATAACTCAATGTGACAGTTATCAAATGTTAAGTAAATGCCAAAGAAATTAAATATTACTCCTATTTATATCCATTTCAATTGAAAATATTAAATCCAATCTAGCAAGGGCATCATGCTCTGCTTGTATTAATGATTTTTCATCCTTTACAAAGTTGACCCAAAATATTTTAAGAAAACATTATGAATACACAATGCCTCTTTGAGAAAAACCTTATTATTAGAAATTGTGAAGAATGAATTATCTAAAATACCCATTAATTAATTAAATGGTGTGATTATGAATGGAAATTCCCCCTTAATAACGCACACTCGGCTCTATGTGTAAGCAAATAGACAAATTATTCTATTGTGAGAACATATAAAATGGAGTTGAGAGGGAAATTTTACAAATATATGGGAAAAAGCCAAATATTTTGGGGTTATGAATATTGATGGTAAGAAATGACAAGAACACTGAGAAGAGAGTTTTAATAATTGATAGAAAAAAACACCCAATCCAAAATATTTAAGCATGTGAGAATGAAAGGCCCCTTAATAGAATCATATATAGTATTTTATGAAAAAATAGATTCAAATATTGAATTCAAGTAAAAAATATATTAATAAAAAATAATTTCATAATTAATCAATTTGAATATAGAAAGTGATAATGCAAATAATTTTTTTTGTGTTTTAAATTTTAAAAAAAAGTAAATATCATAATTAATAGATTATAAAATAATTAACTAATTTAATTGATAAATTTAATAAATTTAACTAATTAATTATTCATCATATAAAAACTAAAAAATTATGAATTAACATAAAATAATAATTAACAAGTCCAATTTATTTTTAATGTGTTCATTTTGTTTGAAACATTTTCATATATTGGAAAAACCATTAATGAGACTCATTCATTTGAAATGAGTATAATTTAGAGATAGATAGCTAGGAAATCCTTGATAAGTCCTATGTTTTTAAAATTATCAATGATTTAGAATATTTTTGGCATGTGTTTTGTGTGTTTTTTAAATCTTGAATATATGTTTCTTTATTCTTCCCTATCTCCTTCCCCATCCCCATTTTTTTATTTCTTCACTTGTTCAACCCTCAAATTGAATAAGGATCCTACTTGGGTAGATAGGGTTAATAATATATAAATTAAAATTCACAAGGGTGATAATATGATCTACATTAGGCCAACTGGGTTATAAAATTAGATATAAATATACGTTGAATTAATTAAATTAAGATAGGCTAAAAAAAGTAAGTGCAACTATGCTAAATATGGAAATTACAAGAACTAATCTACTTAACTTATTTTTATGCTAATTTAGTTTTAGATATGTAACATGCAAGAATCAGATTGAAATATGATTTTGAAATAGTCATCATATTCTAGATTGAGTTCCTATAGAGCCACAACCACTAATGCTAGCCCTAGATGGTGGTGTCAATACTACTGTCTGAACCTAATACAAGTTTCATATATGAAAAACCTACTAGAAAAGGATGTGACCATAGGAATAATTATGGATTTGACTTCACATTAATTATGATACATTCAGATCTGGGTCATGGGCTATCACTTTTCATGAATTTATAAAACCTTAGTTCATCTTGTTCATAGTGACCTTGGGGAAAAATGGGTTAGTGGGCACATGGTGTTGAGGTGATCCCAAAGACCCTTATTTCAATGAACATTTCCTACATAGATAATACTCATAATATGGCCTTAGAATAATGTAGTTTTCTCCTATGTTTTGGATTGTGTGTGAATCATGCAATATGTGTAAATCAAGTGCAATAATGACCTAACTTGTATTTTATAAAATCAATCTCTTAGGATTCTCATTCAATACTTCAAACATATGTATGTGTTGTCCCTATGAATGATATGAAAATATGATAATATAGGGAAACTTTATTTATTGAGTGATTTATTTAATGCTTTGATAAGTTTCCTTATGTATTTTATAGGTTTTTTAGGTGAATAATGAATGAGGGTTGATCTTGTATTTATATAAATCCCTTTGGAGAAGTAACTCAAATTAAAGCACTCTGGTTGACCATTAGTATATGTTTCATTTGTAAATTGGATGACTTTATGTCACTAGACACATGCATCAGATTAAGATCCTAGCATCAATGTAGGTGTTTGTCTTAGACATTAGTGTCCAGGGATTAGGAAAGTAGGTATAGACTCAAAAAATGTAGAGGTGAAAGATAAACAAATTTTATGCATTCTGGAAAAGATATAAGGTATAATTCATCAACTTAAGATTGGTCAAAACAAGAATTAGTCTAAAGGGCATAAGATAAAATAGATGTGAGACTTTTTAAAAGTGTCAAAACTATATAAATGATAAGAACAACTAGGGTTTGATTTTTCTAATTGTACTAGACTGATGTGCTATATAATCCCTAAAGTAGTGTCTACATTTCCCCCTATTTAATCTAGTAATGAAATTCATATTTTAATGTAAAATAATGTGTAATTAGGTGTGTATAACACACCTTGTCTTTATTAATCCCAACTTGAGTGCTTTGTTGGTAACTAACCTACAACTGAGAGCATGCTATAGTGCATAATTAGTGTATATAATCTAGAGTTGAAATTACACTTATGTATCGATGTAACCACCTTACCTATTGGCAAGTTAATTTGAAATATGTATCACTATAAGGCTCTAAAACTAAGATTAATAAAAATATATAAAAATATGAAAATTAATTACATCTAAGGGGATAGAGATAGAGATAAATTAGAAGGCACATTCCCTAACCTTGGAGAAAAGATGAGTTACTACCTGGTAGTTGAAATTATCTCAACCATGCAACCCAAGAATACTTGTAACCTGGTGAGCATGAGTGAAAAAATTCAACTCATACTATAAAATTGGTAGGTTGGATGATACAATCAAGTCCAAACTAAAAAACTTGGTAAGATTAAGTGATTTAATCACCTCAACCATACCAAAAGCAAAATGATAGCTGAAGTAGATTGGATTACTAAATTACATACTATTGGGTGATGACAATACCTAAGATTATTTTTAAATATAAAACTAATTGGGATTTTTCAATATTGGGTACACATTTTATAACATATACATCTTAGATATGTTTCATGCTAAAATTGTGTATAATAATGATACCAATATATAGAATTATGCCACAATTGTGAATATGAATTATATAACTATGTGATTTGGCCAATTTGTAAATTGTGTAAGTGTGGAGAACATGATTACCAATCATGGACCCACTATATATGGATAAATCTAAAAACTATAATAAGTAACAGTGTGGATGGCATGTTTCCAAAACATGCCCCCACTGAATATGGAAATAATGAATACTAAATAAGTGTTGAGAACATGATTTTAAATCATGCCCCCATTGAATCTAAAAAAATATTATAAGTACCAAATACTTAATAAATGTGGATAACATTCTTCCAAATCATGCACCCATTGAAGCTAAAAACTATGCCAAATGTGAAGAGCATTTCTCTATGACATTCCCCAACTAATATGCACCCCCTTTTATGTGAGGGAAGAATATAAACATGTACTTACCTCAAATCAAAAGTATAAGATAATTATATAATATATGAATGGAACCATATAAAATATAGAAGGAACATTTATATGTATATATAGCATTAAAATTCATATAAAATGTGATCACATGAAGGCTTAAAATGTATAATAAATATCATGGAAACATATAGATAGTGTCATTACAAGATCAATAATAAAGTCAAGCACACACATAAGAAGACTCAAAGTCAAGTAAAAAGGCAATGGTCTAAGTAGACCACAAATAATGGGCATGTTTAAATGTTGCATAATAAAAGAGACATCCCTTACTCAAATGTCAATTAAATCAAAGATGACATATTCAATTTCTATATAATAAATAATGACATATTCATATGTCAAATAAAAAATACATAGGAATGAGGGTTACAAAAAAAAGGAACATATTAAATTGATTTAATAAGCAAGACATAGCAAGCCAAGACACTTGTAGATGATATTTTGAGCTATGAAATTTTGATTGTGTAATTATATCAAAATACCTAAAATGTCAATCTACCATTAAGATTTAGATCCATCTAGGAATAAAATGAAAATATAAATGAGACACTCATGCCAACATTAGATCCTAAATGATAATTTCTCCAACCCAAGATTCAAACAATAAAAAGACTAAAGGATTAATAGATGAATATTTATTATCATAAAATCATCTTTGTCAACATGATGTTCACTTGATGAAGACACTTGAATTGCATGTATTAGTGAGATTCAAGACTACAATTATAGCATGTAATCTCATATATTATTTGGTTGGTTTAGCCACGGAGGAGTGGCTTGTTTAAATAGACTGAGGGAGGGAAGATCAATGGTTTCTACTAGAAATTGATTGCCACAAGATCAAGGGTTGGGGATTATCCAAGGAATTAAAAAAAACCTTAGAAGCCTCTAGAATATAGGATTATATAGAGAAAGGGTACAAGTTAAATATGATTCTATAGTTGGAGAATTATAAAATCCATTTAGGTCTAAGTAAGATTAGTAAGGGATTAGTATAGGTGCTTAGGGACTAGGGATGTAAGAGAATCTGGGAATAGGCTAGGGTAGGTGGGTAGGTGGGTCATGGGAATTCTAAATTCCCAAAAAATGGAAAAGTGGGATTAATTAGTGGGTAATAAGGAATTAAGTAAATTTATTGATTTATGGGGTATGAATAAGGTTAGTGGGTGAAGGATGAAGAAGGGGGATGTTAGATAAATGACTAGAACGGGTGATTTTAGGACATAATTAAATGAGATAAATGAGATAAGTGAAATTATTATCAACTAATAATAATATTAGTGATGATAAATGAAGTGAGAAAATTTAGGTGCATATATTTTACCCCTCTTTGAAAGGGCACTACAAGTATACCAAGTAGAGTGAGTAATGGTATTTCAAATAAAAACCATTTCATAGATGAACATTTGTAGTATGAGTCCCCCTCAAGGGGACATGTATGGAATAATGATATGGATGGCCACTCAAAAGAGGAAACAAGGGGTGTGATATGACAAATATACAATGGGATGGGATGCAAGATGTGACATAGATGATGAAGAAAATGAACTCAACCTGAATAGTAAGATACAAATTGATAATGCCCCTAGTAAAGACATATGCATAGGGAGTGGGCACATGATGATGATAAGATAAAATTTCTCAAAATTTTAACATATCCCAAGCAATTACGCATGATAGGGAGGGATGTAGACCAAGGTGATAAAGGCCACGAGATGTCAACATATCCCAAGTAAGGACACATGCTAGGAGAGAAACAGGCTAAATATAATACAATAATGTGATAATATTAATGATGATTATATCTCAAATATAAATTTTAATGATAATATGATGGAGTGATAAATAATATAAAATATGATCAAGTGATTAGAAGATAAAGGGGAAGAATTGAACATATTGCATTGAATTAATGAGCCATAATGTGATTTATAGAGATGATGACCCTAGAAAGGACACATATAAGGAAGCAAGAGATGACAATATAATTATGATCCTAGTTATGCCCCAATAAATTGAGGATTTTAAACTTTAAATTATGAATTGACCAATCAATTATAATGTTTGAAGAAAATACAAATTTTATGACTTGTCAAACTCAATCAATAAGTGTAAGTGATCGATGAAAAAGATTAGGGAGATGATTATGGGGATGGTTATTGATGAATAGATTGATTGATTAATGGTTTATATTATATCTCAATGATTTAATTGATGAAAATCTTAAAAATTAGGAAGGGATGTTAAGACATAAGAGGAGAGAGTGGTTGAACTGACCTTAGACATGTTATGTGACTAAATGTTGCCTAAATATTATAAAAAGACCTTAAGATAATTTAGTTTAGACTATATGATAGAGGGTGATGATGATGGATTTAGAATATTAAGATGATGAGGATTGTTAGGCATGTTAGTTGTTAGATTGATTATGTGACTTAGATTTTATACATGAATATAGAGGACTACATGGAAGATGAGATATTAGATTTTGAGATGTTGATGACTATAAATATTATAGATGATTGACTAAAAGATATAGATGTGATGATAAAAGGAGTCAAAGGAATTATTTGAGATTGGATGAGTAAGATAATATGATATACTATATGATGGGATGATCAAACCATCATTATTTTAATAAGACTCATCATAGTCTAAGAAATCTATCAGATATGGAACTCGGAAATATGACCTATGATATAAGTATGACCAAGAGGAAATTATGCCAAAGAGCAAAGAAAAGGGGAAAATAGTGAACTCTGCATCATCGAAGGCACCTAAAAGAATTATTGTAACTTTTGGTGTCATCATAGAATCCTCATTCATTTCCAAATAGACAAAAAATATATATGATACAAGACTAAAAAGAAACATATACAAAGATATGAAACATAAGACAATCATGTAGAGACATACAAACAAGTCAAACAACACAAATCATAAAAACACACAAGTTTCTACATATAGATGCAATGTGATTAGTGTCTTATCTAAGTGTACCAAAATTTAATGAGATGATTTTCAAGTGATAAGTTAGATTAAGTTCTTCATGATGATGTGATGTGAATTTTAATTAAAGATAGCTACTTGGACAAGGTATGGCCTTGGAGAAGATGAGGAACTAGGATTATGAAAAGGTTGTTAAATACATAGGACAAGATGACTAGCATGTTGAGATAATATGATAAGATGGATAAGATATTACATAGGATGAATATGACATTTAGGACTTAGGAAAAGATGATATATGACAAGACAACTTAGATGTCTTTGGATTTTAGGGAATTTATAATTTTTAGGGTTTTTGACAATATATATATGTACACTATACAGACATGTTACTAGAAAAGGGAATACCAATCCTAAAAACCAAGATAAAGCTAGATGAAATGATGGATGGGATGAAAAAACATAGTAATGATGGTGAAAAGTGGATGAGGACCAATATATAATAGACTAAGGACTACAAAATGACCAAATTATGAAGGAACAAGATATATAGTTACCTAAGTGTCCATTGGAGGATATGCCAAGATGATTATAGAACATTTCTCAAGACACCTTTCAAATATTTATGAAGGTCAATATGGGAAGGAATGATAAACCAAAGAGGGATAAGGGATAAATGGAAACGATGGATAAATATGTTTGGACCTTGAAATGGATGGGTTTGGTAGAGAATATGGGATATGACTATAGAGACGAAGTGTATTTCCCCCCAAGTGTTAAGGTGAAATTTAGACAATAGATTATTTTAACATAATGATAAAAACTATTTTTCATCATGGTACTTTCCAAAGGCACTAGAAGACTATTTTTTACCATTAGATGAATGATTTATTTTTTTTTACTTTTTGAATTTTTTGATTTTTTGACTTTTTAATTTTTAATTTTTTAGCATCTCAATTTATTGTATATGAATGTGAAATATAGGAATGTTGGCACTTGTTATATCTTTAGCCAATACTTGTTCTAGAGAGATTTGATACTAGGATCATGTTTTTTTTGTTTTATGTATTGATGTCCATGTGATCTTTATTGATTATTTATTGAGAACCTTCCAAAATATTTAGTCTAGGTGTCTTCTTAATCCCTATAGGAGGCAATGTCACCCTAGAAGATAATGTGAGGTATGTATTAGATTAGATCATGATGATGATGGGGGTACATTAGACTTGAATTAATGATATGATCATTATAGGATAGTGTGATGGGTGTTGAGGATTATGACTAACAGTTTCACACATCATTAGAGATGTTGGATAATACACATTTGATTGGTGCCATGTGACAAAAGACTTTAAGAGATAAAAGATACTTCAAATTTGTAGTTCATCTTTGATCTAATTATTTGAAGGATTATCAGCCATACTAATAGCACTTATATCATTTTTTGATTTTTAGACTTGATTATATCTTGACTTCCCCTTGGTTCTTGGCATTGGGATTCATTAGAGGAGATAGATACTTGATTTAATAGATGAATATTATTTTGATTTTGATGGTCCCCTAGTGGCTAAAATTGGGATTCATTAGGGGAAGGCACTTGTGGATTAGGCTAAATATTTGAAATTTTATTGATTTTGTCTTATTAGATCAAAGGTGATTTGATCATTATGATTTACTTTTTGAATATGGTCTTGGAACTTTGTATTTGTGACACATGTTACATTACTCATGGAAGAGTCTAATGATGTATGTTCATGATCATCCCTATGAAGGAAGGTGATTAAATGATATTTTATGGGAAGGAAATGATCTATGATGGATGAAGGTGGTGAAGATGGTATGATGAGGTTAATGAGGGGTGATAGGGCAATGTGGTCTTCATAGGGGTTCCTAGGAGACCCAGCTTTGACATCAGAGAATATATCCACAAGATCAACAAAAGGATCACTAATAATATCTATAAGACATGTTTCTATGGTAGGATTATATCCAATCTGATGATATTTGATAGATAAATCTTATAAAAACTTAGTTATGACTTCATCATCTTGATTAGGATCAAAATATATGCCTAGTGAATGATTATCATCTAGGTTGGAGGTATCTTCAAAAGGGTAAGCATAGTCATCATACATTGTGATATCTATGACGGATGATGTTTATAATGAGGAATTTGATTTAGATGATGGTGTTAATTATGATGTTGATGCAGATAAAAATGGTGTTGTCTCCAATGTCTAATATAATGCTTATTGCATGATTTTACTAGTAGGATATTTGTTGTCCATTAATAACCTCCTAATATGGGATTTATGAAATGAGGGAGAGATAATGTATTTACCACATATAGGCCCATGGAAGAGAGACTCATGATAAAATGGGGCACTAGGTTCATGGGGAAGAGGCTCATTTTTATGAAGTAATTGTCAAAGATGGGGAGACCATGGAAGATGGATGTGGTGTCTTGACCTTGGTATGGAAATGGAAGAGCTTGATCATGATCAAGAATGTAATATTGGAATTCCTCTAATTTTTTATCCAAGGATGTAGACTCATTTGATTCATCCCCAATTTTTATATCACCATGGTCAATGAGGTCTTAGACATAGTTTTGGAAATTATGACATCAATTAATGATATGCCCTAAGGTTTAGTGATATACATAGTATTGGTTAGATTTCAAACAATATGGATTAGGTTTTATGGGATTAAGATGTTGTATATGTGGATAAACCATCATTTCATTAGCAATAAGATAGTGGAAGAGGGATTCTAGGGATATAAAGTTGCAAGTATAAGGCATCTCTTCACTATGTGACTTGGATGTGGAAGCATTATACTTTGGATCAGATGGTTGTTTACATGAATGGGTGAGTATAATAGTAGTAGATGAGGTGGCCAATATAGGATTCCATTTACTAGTATAGAAAGGGGTAGATGACTGGCTATGACTAGTGGATGGAGAGTTTGAATGGGATTGGGTTGTGTAAAGACTAGGAGATGACTGATGTGGATGGGTGTGGATTAGATTTAAGGTTTGATGGATAGGGTCAAATTATATATGATGTGTAATGTTAATATTAAGAAGGAGAGAAAAAAGTAAATCCATATTAGCCATGAGGCATTATTTAATTAGGGTATTGACCAAATCTATTTTGGATGCCATGGATAAAGATGGGATAAAGTATGGATGATGTAGTTCACTGCCCCTAATCAATAGGTCTGGGGGATTGAATGGAAATACTAAGGGATGAAGATGGGATGTGTGGGACAAATTTAGATAAAGGCTTGTTTTTGTTTGGTATCAAGCTTGAATTGATTTATGATGTGATATGAACTTTGCAAAAATAAGGAAAGTTCAAGTAGACTAAATTAGGACGTGAGTTAGACTTTGATGATTTGTGATTGGTTTCGACTAGGTGATATATGACAAGATTTAAGATTATATGAGGGGTTAGACTAGCCCAAGAGATGTGATTTTGACTAAAAAATGATTATATAAAGACTAAATCAATACTAATATGATCAACTTAAATAGGATGAGATGATTTTATTGAAGAATTGAATAATAGGATTGGATGGTGTGTATCGATCAAACTTGATTAGACACAAGTAGGCTAATGATGAGTACCTTGTTATGGAAATAGTTCTTTC
Organism: Torreya grandis; assembly: GCA_037957365.1. Lineage (NCBI taxonomy): Eukaryota > Viridiplantae > Streptophyta > Pinopsida > Cupressales > Taxaceae > Torreya > Torreya grandis. The sequence goes on along the minus strand of JARHVA010000665.1, from coordinate 2,229,916 downwards.
CCAACATGGATGTAAGAATACAAACTTTATGAGATGACTAGTATATACAAGGGTATGACAAGGTAAGGATAGCTTAGACTATGATTAGGTCAAATTGTAAGGGATAAAGTCATTAGGATAGATAAGGTCAAGATAAACAATAAGATTAAACTAAGATGAGTTTTGTGATGGGTAATATGGTTTGGACCAAGACTTCAAGGATGGCTAAGATAAGGCAAGGTGATTTAGGAATATGGTGATGAAAGGACTAGGATGTGACTAGGATTGGTTATAGATAAGGTGGATTAAGTGATATAAATGATACTATAGATGATTAATATTAAGTTTAAGTGAAGAATATGAGGTTATAATATGATAATATGTACTATAAAAATGACAAGACTTGATTAGGATAAGTAAATTATGGGGGTATGTCTAGTGATGGGTGAAACTATAATAGGATGTGACTAAGATTTAAGATGAGGATGTAAAATAAAATATGTATAAGAGGATATTGGTAAGGATGTACAAAATGATATAATTATGAGACAAGGATATATAAGATGACAAGGTGTAAAGACATAGATAGGTGTATATAGGTTTGGGTAAAAGGCTGACTTGGCTCATAAATAACATGGGTCAAGAAGAACACTAACCAAATAAATAAAACTAAAAACCTAATATTAATAAATTGATTGGGAGTGTAACTTAATGAAAGTACTATCTAGTGGATTCATGGGTGAGGATGTAGGCTGGTGACCTATTATGGAATCTGCCAAACGCTCTCAACCCCATCTACACATGATGATCACTTGAGCATTGATACTGACTCTAATAACAAGTCACATGTTATGGTCGATGGTCTTATGCTAGATTGAATGGGATTTCTAGGGGAATCCTTGATATACACTAGGTATAGTGGGTCCTAAGTCCATGTAGGGTGTTATCTAATGTCTTGTTTATAGAATGAACTATTCCCCTTCAAAGAAGACCTATATGGGGTCAATCACTTAGCCTAATGATAAATGTCCTTTATATTTATACTCTACCAAAACATAGAGTGTGGATTAGTGTGTGGTTGTGAAATTCACTGTCACTATCCCCCTAGATCTATGATAAGTTCATAGGTGTTAATTCCACATCACATTGCTCCTAAAAAAGAAAAATTGGAGGGTTTGTTAGTGGTTTTTGATCCTCCAAGAATCATTGCAAGGATGCAAGGAGGGAAACTTACACCACTATATCCCTCAAGTGACATAAAAGTAGAAAAATATTTATTAAATGATGTGATATATATAATCAGTACAAGATGTTTACAATATGATTTATCAAAATGCCAAAATATCTTTGGCATGAAACTTACAAGACAAGTGATTAGTAGTTTGAAGTTGTAATTTTGGAGAGGAAACCTATAACACAAGATGTTAGATGAGATTTCAATGCTTCCTACCAATATTTTCATACACCAAATGGATTATTAATTTGAAATAGAAAAAAATTCCACCTTACGTGCAAAAATGTAGATGCATAGTTAATATATTACAAAAGTACTTCTAGAGATTATAAAATTGAATTTTTTTGGAAATATCACAACTATGGAGTCATGATTTTTTAGGCAAAGGATTAAATATGGAATTAACCATAATTTTTTTATAAAATCATTACTAGCTAAGCAATATCATGACTTTGACCACAAGATCGCAATTCAAAATCTATGATTTTGCTAGTAACCTAAAAATACTCAAAATTTATAATTAGACTTAAATAAAATATTAAAAAGGTAATAAAAATATGTAGAGAGGATAAAATTTATTTAAAAGTACTAATGTTTTTATTTTAAAATTTTGATTAGAACAATATTGCTTTTTATTATGTAAAATCATTGATTTTAAGCAAAATCACCTATTTGTGATCTACAGTTTTACACCAAAAAGTGAAAGGGGTTTCTTTAGATGTTTTCTATAAATATAGGAAGATATTATCCTCTCTTATAGACAAACCATAAGTAGACAGAAGCAAAAAACTTGTTAAATACCCAAGTTAGTGATTTTAGCTAATAATTTTGATCTTAGAAGGTGAAATCAATATTTTATAGGGTAATATCATGAGTTTTTTGGCAAAACCATGATTGTGTATATTTAAATTTGCTTAGCATAAGAATGAACACTATTTTAAAGATGAATAGGTTTGATTCTTAACCCTACAAGCCAATAAGGTTAGTATAGGCATGTATAATACCAAATATTATGTAGGAATTGAGTTTTATCCCTCAAAGACTATTTTATGCGAAACTGTAACATTAATGACAAAATAACAGTTTTAAATGTAATATCACTATTTGTGAGTTGTGATTTTATGGAAATATGATGATATTAGAGGAATATTATTTTCCAGTGGTTAAGATGTGGTAGTGAAAAACTACTACTTTTATGACAAAACTATGACTATAAATCCATAATTTTATGTAGCAAAATTGTGGTTTGATTGGGCATGATAATTTGATGAAATCTAGGGCTTGTTCTTCATCCAATCAGTACTATAGACTATCAAAAACACTTTTAAAATGTAATATAATTAAATTTGAGGGGATCTCCCATTATGGTCACCAAAATGTAAATGATTTAAATTTTGAGCTATAGAATTTTGATTTTGCAATTATATCAAAATACTTAAAATGTCAATCCACCATTAAGATCTAGATCTAGTTAGGAAGAAAATTCAAAAGTAAATAAGACTCTCATACCATCATTATATCCTAAAAGATAATTTTTCCAAACCAGTATTCAAATAATAAAATGACTAAAGGATTAATGGATGAAGATTGTTTATCATAGACCTAGATTTAAAAGCATGATGTTAGCTTGATGAAGACACTTGGATTGCATAGATTAGCTAGATTTAAGACTATAATAATATCATGGATGTTCATAGATTCCTTGTTTTATTTATCCATGGAGGAATGGCTTGTTTAAATATATTAAGGGAGGGAATACCAATGGTCACCATTAAAAGTTAGTTGCCACAAGATCAAGGGTGAAGGATTATCCAAGGAACTAAAAATTCCTTGGAAGCCTCTAGGATAGAGGATTATAGAGAGAAAGAGTATAATTTATAGAGGATTATAGAATTGGAGAATTCTATAATCCATTTATAGATAGGTAAGATTAGTATGGGATTAGGATACGTGATTAGGGACTAGGGATGTAAGAGAGCCTATGAATAGGCTAGGGTAGGTGGGTAGGAGTGTCATGAGAATTTTAAATTCCCAAACAATGTAAAAGTGTGATTAGTTAGTGGATAGTAGGTAATTAATAAAATTAATTGATTTTTGGGGTAGGAATAAGGTTAGTGGATGAAGGATGAAGAAGCAGGATGTTAGATAAATGACTAGAAGGGGTGATTTTAGGATAGAATTAAATGAGATAAATGAATTAATCAAAATTAGTGTCAACTAACAATAATATTAGTTTTGATAAATGAAGCAAGAAAATATAGGTGCATACAATACTCAAATGAGTGCATAAATTAAAGAATAATTAACCAACATAAACATGTCATAGTAGCCCACAAACCAAGTATGTTAGCAAAATCATAAAGTAAAACATAAGAAACCAACATAAACATGTCATAGTATTTCATGGATCAAGTGAATAGTATATTAAATACCATGTTTAAGACATAATCATGGATAAAGGAATGTGTAGGTATGTATTTAAGATCAAAATATGGTAATGTAAAGTGAACATAGAATGACATAACCTGTAAGTATTGTGATCATAGAGGTGGAAGCCCCCAATGTCCATGTGACATGAATAGATGATAGGCCCAACATATAAAATATGAATATATCATGTATATTTGTATACATGTATCATACTCAAGTATAAGTGTGAAATACATGTGTATGTATAAATAACTAATGTGCCATCCATTAACATGAAACTAACATATAGATGCCAAGGAGATAATTAAACATGTTGGTGCCAAAAATGTTTTTCTCTTTTTTTTTAAGTTTTATATTTTTTTGGTATTTTTATAATGTGAAAGGGGAAGGCTATCCTATGATCCCATCCAAAGGGTGATCATAGATATCACCACACTCAATGCCTGACAACCTTAAGTTGAATATTTTACATTGTTTGAATCATTATTTGATAAGTTGAAAAGGTACATAACATGTTCATCCTCAAATTTTACATATGAAATGGAATAAGTAATGATATAATTTATAATATGTATTAATTTTCCTTCATGAGGAAAGGAAATAACATACCAATTTGGATCAATTATTGCTTCCATTTAGTATAGCCAAAGATTTCCTAGTTTAAGTACATATGTAGATGTAGTAGGCATAACCCAATCCCATGTTTGAATTACTTTAGGACCACAAGTAGTTGGTATTATTATGTTAGACAAAGAGTATTTCCAACCTCCTTTATTTTTTACGTTTTTAGATCAAATTAAATTTTTGGTAATTGTTGACCATTTTTTGCCCAACAGGCCAAAAATTGGTTCCCTTCTATCCCTACTATTCTAGGCCATTTCATTTTCTAATTTTGCATGAATATATTCATTTCTATGGTGACATCTCGAAAGCCATCAAATTTAATCAGATGAATTAGATGTTGGGTGATGGCCGCGTGAACATCAAATTTAACACAGTGAAGTAGCCATTGTTTTTGAACTACCTAATCTCCAAATCATGGAAAAAGTCACAAGCAAAAAAGTCACCTGCCAAAAGATCACCCCTAAAGGCTGAAAGAGCAGGAAGAAGACAAGGAGCAAAAATGACAAAGCATTCAAGTGGTGAAGGGAAGGTGAGTTATTGTAGATGAGCGGTGTGACCTATTTTTTGTAGTTGGCATTGTTGAGGGACAAACTATAGTCTATTTGTAGGAAAGAGGTGCGGCCATGCTCTTGCATTAATGTTTGAATGCTAAAGTCAATTTTGGAAATTGTAAAACATGGTTCTATAGGCCTTTTCTGAAGAATGACATCAAGAACAGTGGTTTCCTCTTCCCAAGATTCAGAACGCACATGGGCCACTTGCAGAAAAGAGCGCCAAAATATTTCCCAAGAAGCGCCAAGTTGCTCTTCCACTTCTTATATATTGTAAACTTCTATTTTGAGAAAGGATCCGCTCTCAGCCTTAAGGCAAAACTATGCCCAAAAATCTCTCGGGCTTGTAAGGCAGAGCTCTACCAAAATTTTACCTTGAATCAAAACTTAGCATTTTTACCTCCATTCTAAGTTTTGCATCTTTAGTATGTGTCTATGCATTTGATTATATGTTAATTAATTTTCTTAATGCTTTTGTAGAATGATTTCAGCATGTCTGTTGTAATTTTTGAGTTTCCTTTTACAGGTCTGTTAGAAGTGTCCCTAGAGGAGTATAAGTGAAGTGAATAGGCTACTGCAGTGTGTCTCAGAATGCCTCTAGTAGTTATTTCCTCCCTGTACTTTCATGGACCCCTGACCCACTGATGCAAAATCTTTTCTCACTTCAAATGAAGTGTATAGGCACTTCCTTTTGGTGAAAAGTGTATATTTAGGCTGGGTGGATCACATTTTATGGTGTATCACCTTTTCTTTTTTAGGCTTAGGATTTGTTTTGAACATCTCTCTCTCTCTCTCTCTTTTCATCCCCCCCTTTTTTACATTTTTTTGTTAGCAGTTGGAGAAACCAGGGCCTAAATGATACATCAAAGGGAGCTAGCCCTTATCTAGAGACTCTCCCCTCCAGCTTCATCGGTCCCATAGGCAAGAGGGGAGTTTCCATTATTGCATGTGGAAGGGTGGGAGCTAGGTGTCCTGCCCCTGGGTGCAATCCACTATGTCAACAATTTATAACACATCCAGTGGGACCAACTAGGACAAGTTGTGTCCAAAGAGTTGAAGAATTTTTGGTGTGTTCTTCAATCGACCAGCCTTTGGAGGCTTTTGCATCAACACCAATGGTGACTCTGAGTTGAATCAGCTAGTTAAGTAGCCTGGTGCCATTAAGAAATCACCTTTGTATGTATAATCCCTCTGCACAAAATCATGGACCTTATTGTCCTTCCTATAATTTTGATCAAGCTCAGCATTTTTATGGCATTTCCCCAAGCAGCCCTCCTAGTCGCCCTTCAACCAGAAGGGAAACTTCCAATTATGAGATCTTTCACCCTGATGGTACACTCCTAACTTAGAAGGAAATGATGGAATCATGGGATAGGAAAGAAGATAAGAAAGGTTTTGCTTAAGACCTTGAGGAAGATAAAACTACTCCTACCCATGATTCTTATGATCTCCAAGAAAGGCTCTTCTAAGAAGATCTAGCCAGGAGAATCACAAAGTTGGAATCTAAAGAGAGATTCCTCAGCCAGTGTGTGATGGATGGTTCAGACCCAATGACACATTCCATGTCTGAACACGCCCCACTTATACATTTCCAAGAGAAATATTAGGTCACACCTGATATAGATGAAGTGTTGACCAAGTGGAAGGAGAATCATTTGATTTTAGCTCAAGCATTGCCTCCTCTTCCACATGGTTTTCCCACTTCACCCCTTCTCAAAGAGGAACCTATTTTGAAAGAGGCAGGTGAGGAGCAAAAGATCCAATCTGCATTTTTCTAGGGGGCTGTCATGAGTGACAACGAAGAAGAAATCATCATTAAGGCTTTTTGTGAAGGCATCATTAGAAATGGAGAAGACTCAGGTCATGCATACATGCATATGTTCCAACAATATGAGGAGGAATAAAAGCATAGTGAGCTCTCTTCCCCCTTGTTCTATGAACTTCCTTATTGATTCGATGAGGAGGATGACTACGTTGAAGAGCCTGAGTTGGAGGAGGAAAAGGAGAGGTCTGTCTTCATGGAGGAAGGCCTTGAAGAAGAAAGCTTAGAATAAAGAGGCGATGTTCTGTGGGATGAGCAATCATTTTGTGAGTCCATTTTAGACATCACCATAGTCATCCTTCTTCAATAAGGCCAAGAGGGAGTAGAGGATGAGTCTGATAGAGTCTTCAATGAAGTAGAAGGAAATGAGTCAGACTGTGATGCACTGCAAGGGAGCTATACATGTCAAAGGGCTTATGGTGATGAGCCAACAGTCACATATTTCTTGGTGAAGAGCACCAACATGAAGAAACAGCATTCAATAAGCTTCTAAGAACAAATATAGTACACATATGTTGGGATCATTTTCAAATCCAATTCACTCGGATACCAGCCAATGCAGGTGACAGGCAAGGGGAGTAGGTCACCAACTCTCTTTTTTATTCAGCTACTTGCCTGCCACCATAAGTCTTCTTTCCAGGAAGGGGACTTAATAAATTTTCACTTTGATCCAGGAGGGAATAAAATATTATTGGTTAGCTATACATATTAGTTTACTTTTAGTTTCTTTCCTATTTTCCCTAAGGGTAGTTTGCACAGGTAGTGTTTTTAGCCTTGTGTGTTTCCCTTTGCATGTGGGGTAAAAAGCTTCATGTTTGATTCTTGGATATTTGGGTATGTTGCTAACCTTTCTTCATAGATAAATTTGACTCTATTCCCAATGGACTGAAAGGCAACTGGTCTTTAAGCATAGCAGGCATGCTTCCCCTGAGAGTCACCAATTTGTTGACCATTTATCGCCCAACAAGCCAAAAATTGGTCCCCTTCTGTCCCTGCTATTCTAGGCCATTTCATTTTTTGATTTTGCATGAATCTATTCATTTCTATGGTGACGTCTTAAAATCCATCAAATTTAATCAGATGAACTAGCTGTTGGGTGACGGTCGCGTGAACATCAAATTTAACATAGTGAAGTAGCCATTGTTTTTGAACTACCTAAGTGCCAAATCATGGAAAAAGTCCCAAGGAACATAGCGACCCACTAGAAGATTGCCCCCAAGGGATGAAAGAGTAGGAAGAAGACAAGGAACAGAAATGACAAAGCATTCAAGTGGCAAAGGGAAGGTGAGATATTGCAGATGAGCGGCGTGACCTATTTTCTATAGTTGGCATTGATGAGGGGACAAACTGCAATCTGTTTACAGGAAAGAGGTGTTTCCATGCTCTTGCATTAATGTTTGAATGCCAAAGTCAATTTTGGTGATTATATAACATGGTTCTATAGGCCTTTTCCTGAAGAATGACATCAATAACAGTGGTTTCCTCTTCCCAAGATTTAGAACGCACATGGACCACTTACAAAAAAGAGCACCAAAATCTTTCCCAGGAAGCGCCAAGTTGCTCTTCCTCTTCCTATATATTGTAAAGTTCTCTTTTGAGAAAGGATCTACTCTCAGCCTTAAGGCAAAACTCTACCCAAAAATCTCTCGGGCTTGTAAGGCAAAGCTCTGCCAGAATTTTACCTTGAATCAAAACTTAGCATTTTTACCTCCATTCTGCGTTTTGCATCTTTAGTATGTGTCTATGCATTTGATTCTATGTTAATTAATTTTCTTAATGCTTTTTCAGAATTATTTCATCATGTCTGGTGCAATTTTTGAGTTTCCTTTTACAGGTCTGTCAGAAGTGTCCCTAGAGGAGTATAAGTGAAGTTAATAGGTTATTGCAGTGTGTCTCAGAATGCCTCTAGTAGTTATTTCCTCCCTGTACCTCCACAGACCCCTGACCCACTGATGCAGAAGGTTTTCTCACTTCAGATGAAGTGTATAGGTGCTTCCTTTTGGTGAAAAGTATATATTCGAGCTGGGTGGATCACATTTTCTACTGTATCACCTTTTCTTTTTTAGGCTTAGGCTTTATTTTCAGCATCTCTCTCTCTTTTCATCCCCCCCTTTTTTACATTTGTTTGTTAGCAGTTGGAGAAACCAGGGCCTAAATGATACATCAAAGGGAGCTAGCCCTTATCTAGAGACTCTCCCCTCTAGCTTTGCTAGTCCCACAGGCGAGAGGGGAGTTTCCATTGTTGCGTGTGGAAGGGCGGGAGCTAGGCGTCCTACCCCCAGGTGCAATCCACTGTATCAACAGTAATCATATTACATTGAAAGTGTATACAAATAATATTTTTAAACTTGTATCACTTATTGACTCTCTTTATCTTAAAATAACCCATCAAGTCTCAATCTCTTTGAGTGCATGCCTTAAGGGGTGCATTGGAAAAGGGGTGGAAAGACCATTTATACTTCACAAGATTTTTATACTTTTTTCCAGTTGTTATCTACACACTTGTCTCTTGAAAACCATGTCCCTAAGCTTATTTTTCTCTATTGTACACTCCTCAGTCATTTCCCACTTTTTGTCCCCCTTTTCCTAGCCTAAATCCCCTTTTGACTATTTATAGTACTGGGTCAACTAGGTCAACCCTGTACTCTTATGGGTGAAATTCATTTAGGGTCTAGGTCATCTCAAGACTGATTTAGACTGTGACCTAGTGAATTTTTATCCATAATAGTATTAGGTCAACTAGGTCAACCCTATCAGCCAAAACTATCAAAAGACATTAGGGTTAAATCCACCTATATATAAAATATCATTTCATTATTTATATAAGATAAGAATAAGTAATAACTATTTCACATCTTATTATCCACCATTCTACTTGAGGAGAAAGCTTAGGGTTTCATACTTTCTTTGGAGATACGAATCTCGTCTTATGGATAATTATTTTAGATGAATTGATAGGTTGTGTATCCTAGATCTAATTTACCCTTGTCATCCTTATGTACCATAACAACCTCTTTAGAATAACCTTATCCAAGGGAGAGGCTAAGGCTCAGTGGGTTTGTCTTCAAAGAGAAGTATTTTTAACTTTGTTCCTCCTTTATAAGAGTAGATAGATATGAATTTGTACTTATCTTCCATGCATTAGGATTCTATATTCATTTTATTATATATACATTCATGAGAGTATATGCATTCTATGTATGTTTACTTTTGTTGTTTATCACCCCCACTTTGTGTCATAAGCTTTGGTGAGCACTAGATTAGATTTATTTTCTTTACTTATTATTAGTATAATAAATATGAAAACATAGGACCTAACTAGGGTTATTATGTGATTATTATTCAATGGAGGCTTTGGAACCTTCTTTGGTATTATTTATTATGATAATATATCCTCTAACTTGTTCTAGTATATCCCCATATTGTTCATGTTTTCGATTATATCATGTATCCCCAATAAAAAATGTAAGTATGATCTATCTTCTCTGAGTTATGATTGATTTATAGATATGATGCATTTTTAATTACATATGTTCTGGTGATATTGATGTGAATCTAAACCTTGTAGGATTTCTTTCATATTTTTAATTATTTTATCTTTTTATTTATTTATTTTTTATATTTATGATACTAGGTCGATAGGGTTTGTATATTTTATAACTTCTATGTGCAAGTTTAACACAAAGTCATATCAAAATGACTATGTTTTGCTTGTGTAGGTCTTCATCAGATACAAGATATTGGGTCAAATAGGTCAACATAATACAAGTTTTCACTTCCAGACAGGTTACTAGGTTGATAAGGTTGACATAATACACTTATAGGTTTCCATAAAACATATTAGGTCAACACTACCAGTACAGTATTATTCATAGGCTTTAGCAATAGGGAACTGTAGAGCTAGGTTAACCCAATCACCATAGTTGGCAAATTTTGAAAGTAAAAATCAAGGAACTTCAACAACAGTCTTAATTTTCTTTCCATCTTCCAACCTACCAAGGTTATTTTTTCTCTTTTTTTGTCATTTTTTTAATTCATTACAATTCTATATTTCATAATTTCTAGTCTTTAAAACTTCCCTTATACATCAAAATAGGTTGACCTAGTCAACCATTTTTGTATTTTGTCTTCTATCTAAAAGACTAGGTCAGCATTGTCAACATAGTTCTTAACAAACCTTTCATTCATCATTACAACAATGATACTTTTGACTCTATTTTGTAATATCTACATACACTATCATCTAAATTGATACTGTATTGTGTTTCAAAGTTGGAATTAACATTTATATGCTAGTAATTACTTCACACTTTCACTTTTAGTTGTTTACATGTTTATAATAGATCACATAGTCTAATCAAGTGGTTTTTTGATATACCATTTAGTTTTACTATTTTTATCTTTCTTACATGCACTAAAAAATCACATAATTTCAAAATGCATTTAAACATTTATCTACCCAAGGCCTACCTACATGGATTTCATCATCAAGGGGGAAGTCAACTTGGTTTTCTAACCATGTATAAACACATGCTTAATGGTATATATTATTAAAGCACTTGAAAACCTTATCACTACCATGTGTGAAGTTAGGGGGTAGTCCCTAATATCAATCCATTACCATTGCCTACACAGATCCCTTTTAGCCTAAATGTCTTGAAACCATTCATAGATTGATTTTTACTTCCCTACTTTTATCCAACTCCTATCACACTTAAAATAATACTTTAATAATCTAACAACATTTAGGATGACCTCTTGGTTAACATTTACTTTCCAAGTTATCTAATTTCTCTTTGCTCAATTGTATGTTGTATTGCAAAAACATTCATTGGTGCAAGGTTTTGTGTTGTGTTCCTTAATTGGATCATCCTCATTAACCCAAATGATTGTGTGTTTCTTTTAATTAATTTATTTAAAAAGTACTTGAATTCTTTTTATTATTTTAAGACACTATTATTCTATTCAACACAATCTATTATAAACTATCTATTTTCCCTACTTATAGTATTGAGTTGACCCTATCGAAATAGTATTATTTTCTACCTCACAAGATACAATACTAGGTCAACTGTATTGATTTTATATCCTTATCCACTTGATTTCAATCCCACTTATAGTACTAGGTTGACCCTATCAACTTTGTATCATTGGTTTCTCAGTTTTCAAACTTGGTTTCATTACAAGGTTGACCTAGTCAACTTTGTACTCTTATATATTCCAACTTATTTCCTTGATTTTGCATCACCTTTTCCTTATCTAGTCCTTCTCTTTCATCATGAAATTCCTATTTTAAGACAATAATGAGTTGAATTCAATGTATATGATGAGTCTTATTAACCCTCATAGGGTCTCCCATAAGTAGATTATGGCTCCTCTCCTGAATGAAAGTAATGTTCATATAGCCACTCACACAATAAATTATGGGACCCTTCATCATTCCTCTTTTATTTGTAATCCTCTTTTATCACTTGAATATCTAACCAAATTAGAGTATACACCTAAAATTCTCTTATTTATCTCTGAAATTCCTCAACATTAAGGAAATGACCCTTCTCCCATTTACCATCTTATGATTAGTGGCCAAACCAAAGAGCTTCACTCACCTTCTCCCACATTATCATAATGATTTAGGGATACTATATTCTTTGGGTCTCATCCTCTTCCCTCTATTTTGACCCCTTCTTATACCATAAATTCTTATTCTTTGACTTTATCTACCTCTATGCCTAGTATCTCTACTAACATTGTAGGTTCTGCATTTATTGGGCCTCTTCCAAGACCCACTCTTCTCAATTCTTCCACCAGTGCATCATTTTATACTAAGGGTAATCATGCCTCTAGTGCTTCCTCTTCTCATTCCTTTACTAGTCCATCATTTTCCATGCAATTTTTTTTGTCACTATTGCCTCAAATTTTAAAATCTCTTCTCAAGCTCCTACTAACACCCATAGTAGTACCCAAGCCATTAATTCCAATTCTAATGATTCAAACAATTCCAATAATGAACTCAAACCCATAAACTCCTATTACAAATTCTTAATCAAATGAATTATTCTTAGGCTAATAATGCAAATATAAAACCACCTTATCCATCTTCAAACCACCCTTAATATATGTCATAGGGCACACATATTCAAAATGTTCCCTCACCTCCTCTTTGAGATTCCCATGGTAATCTTATCCCTCAACCTCTTCTTGTTAAAAAGAAATCAAGCATCTTCAAAATGAGCCTCTTACATATCAAATTTTTAATATCGATATTGGAGATATCACCCCTACCATTTATTACAATGGGTTAAATGATCCTACTCTTCATCTAAAAACATTTAGAAATCTATATAAATACTAGGTCAAATTAAATACCTTTATCACTACCAAGCTATTAGAAAAAACTCTCACAAGTGATGATGTATATTAGTAAAACAAACTTTAAATTCATTCTATTACTAGTTTGGAAGATTTAATAAATGATTTAGTCCAAGAGTTTCAAACTAGTGATATTCTTGAGAATACCTTGACTCTTTTATCAAATGTAAGAAAATTGAAACTGAAACTGCCCAAGATTTCATTAAATAATGGAAAACATTTTCCAAAAAATGTGAACATAACATGGCTGATGATAACATTTCTCATCTCTTTACCAATGCTCTTTTTCTCAAATAGTAATATCAGGTTCAGACTCTTTATCTACATACCTTACAGGAGGCTATTGACTAATATAAATGTCAGAATTTCCTTATACATCAATTCAATCCATCACAAACTTCTATGGGTACTGATCTATTAATTAAGAAAAAGAATAATCATGCTACCAATAGTGTCATGGACTCTTATTATACCATTCACACTATTCAAGTTATTGTTCCTAACCAATCTTGGGAGCCAGATCCCCCTTCCAACCAATTCACCAATCCTCATTTATCTTCATCTAATAACATCAATGTTCACAAACCTTTATCCTTGGTAGAATTACTAAAATGTCTACCCAGGCCTATTCCATTAGAACTTGATCCCACTCATCCTATGAAATCTTGGTATGATCCCAATAAATTTTGTTGGTTTCATGTTAGTTGGGGTCATTCTCATGAGACCTGCAAGCAACTTCATAATTTATCTATAAATTTTATTCTTGGTATTAATTTTGATCACATTTATATCATTCATAAATGCCAACAATCCTATGACATTTCTTTCAAATCCACGAAAAAAATACTAAATCTCAGGCTTTGAATCAAGCTAATGCTCATTTGGCCATGTATAAAGATCCTCTTCCAATCAACAAGATACACAAGACAGACCTTCCCCTTGTACCAATAATGTTAATAGTCTTATTTATCCAACTCCTAAAGATAATGTGGGTAATATGACTAATATGTGAAGGGTGAATGCTTTTATTTATCCTCAACCCATCTACACACCTCCATTGTCTCATAGATTTTTTGTTACCTAAGATTATTCTCCAACTCACTTAAATGAGTTGGGGTAAGATGACCTTATAACTTTTGATGAACCAATTCTAACTCCTCCCTTATATAACACTTCTCATACTATGTATACCATCCCTCCATCTTCTTTACCTATCACTAATGACACTCAATATTCTATCAACCCTTCTTATAGCACTTATCAAACCCAACCTACATCAACTAATTCATCATCTCAACATAATCTACCAATTTTTCCTCTCACTAAACCTTCTCCCTCTTATCAACATAAATTCCAATGTACTTTAGCTCCTCCTTCCGAGGACCTCTTTCAACACTATGTACCTCTTTATAACAATATTATTATGGGTTATGATGAGTGGGATCCTATTATATAACTCACTAATATCTCATACCAAATCCCATTTCTTGAACTTATGAGGACTTGTCTGTGTCATTTTAATAATCTTATGTAACGTTTGTTCAAAATGAACATCCCTCATCCTCCCCTAGCAGGACACAAAAAAAACTTATCTAGATGTGAAGATAGCATATTATAACAATGCAAAGAGATGTCCATCCATGTTGAAAAAATAATGGACACTTATCTTTCCCTCAAATTTCCCATTACTTTCATGATTCTCAATGAGATTCTACTTTGTGCAGATGATCCTCCTATTTTGATTAGTGTCTAAATTAGTGATATCCAATTCAAGTATGCCTTGATTGATGAGGGTTATGAAACTTGTGTTACCTCTCTCAATGTTATGAAAACCCTTAGATATTTGAAATGTAATATCAAGTCCACACGTATCACATGTTAAGTATATTATTGAAATAAAATGCCTCTTTTCGGTTGTGTGTGGCTCCCCATTACTATCCCACTTATCACCATTAATATGAAAGTGATGATATTTAACTTTCCTCTATCTTACAATATTTTTATTGGTAGGTCATTGACTCATTGTATGAGAGTAATTTATTCTTCCACTTACTAACGAATTAAATTTCCTCACAATGGAGCCATATATAGGATTTAGGGTGACATTAACCCTTAGAATTTTAAATAATTATAAGACTGGGGTATATTCAAGGTTGTTACCCTTGAATCCTTACCAAGTGTTCGATTTCATGAGTCTCAACGATTCAACTTTCCCATCAATTCCACTCAAGGTTATAATGGTCATCCTAAACTCATTGGGAATATTCCCCCTAACCTCTTAGATTCTAATGATGATGAACCTGATGAGATCAATCTCAAGATTAAAAATTTTGATCTCTCTCCTCATCTCATCTCTCAACTTCCCACTTATTTGTAACCTCATTCTCTCAAACCACCTTGTGATGGCATCCCTATTGTCTTAACTAAGAGTCAACATTCCATTCATCACACCTCATTAGATGACAATGTAATCCATGCTTGAATCATTGATCTCCATATGCTTGATTAAGATGATGGTTATACCTTAGATGATCCATTCTTAGGAGGATTTGTTCAAGCCTGAGATGCTGAGATTATTTTATATCATTCATCTTTGATTTAGTATTTTAGTGTACTTTCCTATGTTCCATCATATATCATTCCTAATTTTATCATTTTTCCTCTTCATCTTAGGGTATAGATGGTGTGGACACCTCCATTTTATGAATAACCTTGTAGGAGTATGATTATGGATTGTGTTATGTGTTATGTGTTGGTGTACTAGATTTGCACCCTAGTTGAGTAAGGGGATTGTTCAAATCTTCCTATTCAAATCTAGTCCAACATGGGACTAACCCTAGGCTATGGGTATTTGAATAATAGATCAGACCTCTAGAGAAGGTCAGCTTCCTTCTAGATCTATCACCTAAACTAGACCTAATCTAATACTTGTTTGTAAAATAGATAGAGAAATATAATAATATAAGAAAAATGGTAAAATGGGGTGATGCACTAGTAATTGGAACACTTATACTTTTCACAAGACACACTATGATATTATTTCAAGACCAAATAATATCAATCCCAGATGATTATTTCATAAAAATGCATGAAATGGATATTAATCTATCATGGGAGGGTAGTTGTTCACTTCCAAAATTAACAAAAAAATATATATATTGCACTTATATGAGAACTATCAAACACTTCATAAATGTGAGAAAACTTAGAAATATACAAGGAACATACATTCATGTAGCTAGAATATGTAAATTCATAGGACACAATTCAATTTGGCTTACAAAATGATAGAATTCAATATTTATTACATCAAAATGTGTCACAATACAAATCTTGGCATGGCCTAAAAAATCGAAAGCATAAGAGTCTATTTCTCTAAAAAATTCCAAATATTTATTTCTAAAAAATTTAGAGAGAGCTATAATGTGGTATAAAATGAAACATATATAGAAAAAGAAGAGAGGGAACTGTGATGTATTACCATAAGTTCAAGGATGTTGACTTATGACCTTATCAACAAGGAATAGATTATATAAAATAATTGAATGTCCATTGCCTTTATCCAATCACGAAGTCTCCTTCTTATAACTCCATGTCATTATCCATCTGATCTACTGATGAGGACCATGTCTTGAAATTGACATAATTATGACACATGTGCTTTGGGCAGCCATAGGTACCTGCTTATCAAAAATATGACCATGTTGATAGAAGATACAACTCTCTATGATCAATTTTACACCTATATTTGGTCTAACTTAAACATAGGCTCATTATAGATGAAAACCAATCTGGTTATTGGTTTTTACATAGTCACAATATCTATTTAAACCTATAAACTACTTGACCTTACTTTATAATCATTATTCCTTATTTGATATTTATATTAGGCTATAGGAGACCTATTATACATCTATAACACTATGAGATTTGAGAATCTACTATGCACAAAGACCCTTTATCTAAAAATAATGAACATGTTAATGGAATGACCCTACAATAGAGTTGATAAGTTCCAAGTTATAGACTAGAGGTCTTGCTTGAACTTCAATGGTGATGGATCCTTGTCCTTAACCATCTTTTCTATATGACAATGTTTGTTGTTGATTGAAATCTAATAGTGATAGGAATCCTTAATATTTTTTATTTGTATTGAAGAATTGTTCCATTGACATTCAGTGGAATCTCTTTGGCTTTCCCCTTTATTCATTAGTCATTTATTACCAACTAATACTACTTCATTATGCCCAAATATCTATATTATTATTGGTCTCGTATATTATGATGACTTATTAAATTCATTCACACTATTGGATCTTGATGTATGAATGCATGTGGTCCATTGATTTCCTACCAGTTGAGATCCTTTAACATTTTGACTTGATCTCACACCATCATTTAAATATATGAGCTCACACACACTATAGATATTATTGGGCCCACTTTCCCATCATTTCCTATGAAACATCAGATCATTAGTATGAATGAATAATAATAATTGATCTAGGCTTAGACCCACCTTTTTTTAGTGAATGTTCACTGTTGGATCTTAGTTTGATGAACCCAAACCATTAGATTTTTACCAACTTGTAGCTCATTAAAGGTCTTTAACCAAGGGACCTTTTGGATTATTTGACCCAAACATTAACCATTAGATTAATGTTGTCAGTATGTGAGCTTGCTTAGACCATTAGATCTGGATCAACTTTAAATCCATTAAGGACCTTTTGAGCCCAAATGGTCACTTTACGGAGCTCAAAATTGACACTTGTGTGAACGTTTCATGTTGTAGTTCCAATTTTGAACACTTAGATCTTGAATTAGAAAGCTCACACAAACATGAAATTTATATAACATGTTCTTATCATAAGGGAATTTATGGTGATTCAACTATTTGGCTCATGAGAGTTCTTGAGGTGTATTTATTTAATGCACAAGTAAACTTGTCCATTTCTTTTTGGATGACATCTCAGTTACAGTCTAGTTCTTTAAACTTGCATAGTCCATATTTTGATAAATATTTTAAGGCCCTGATGATATTTTAAGGCTTGTACAACCTGGTTCATACTCATGAATTCTTTAAACACCATAAAACCTATTTATACCTTTCATTTGTAATTGTAGACCTATCCCTTGAAGATCAATTAGATCACTCTTAAATCTTGTTTAAAGTGCTTCAAAAGATTTTTAAAAGCTATATGATCTCCAATTGAGGTTTATCTACTCCTCGTGACATTAGGTTACTCTTCGATTAGGATCTTGTTCCTTCCACTAAACTCTTGGACTAGGCATATTTTGATATGTATACCAAATTTGGTCAACATCTTTGGCAACTTAGATGGGTAGCATTCTTGTTATGCTTGAGAACTCCAATCAAATACATGGTGCTTAGATATTTTACATAATACATGGACCATTTAAATAACTTCAAGACAACCTCTTGACTTTCAAAGCAAAGAATTCCAATAAATTGGGGAAAAAGCTAATTAAAAGGGAAACTAACCTAATAAAGTAAAGGCAACTAGCCTATAAAATAATTATGCAATAAGAAATTATTTGGGACAAGACATAAATAAAAATTGTGTTTATAAAAATACTTCAAGAAAATTTAAAAAAAATAACTATATATAGGGGACTTAGCTTCTTTAATAATAGTTCTTTATATGTATCCCATTGACTAAGATAGGAAGATTTTCACCATCCATCTTTGTGAGCTAGAAGTCATTATGGGATTTACAACTAGATACTATGTATGGACGCCTCTTGAGAGAATCAATCTTTATGTGCCTTCTTGGATTATCTCTAACCTCATCCCACTTGAGGACCAAATCTCCTTCTTGTAAATTCCTTGAAGAAGTTCCTTTGTCAAATGATTTATTTACCATTTCTTGATGGGTTTCCATGGCCAACATAAACAAATGCCTTGTCTCTTAAAGTTATATGAACTTAGCATACCTTATTTTCATTGGCTTATTTTCTGAAATCTCAAGTTGATGCATTATTTCCACATTAGGGAATTCAAGGGAAATAGGCATTCTTATTTCCTTACCATATACTAGCTTATATAGAGAATTGGCTATTGACATTTTATAGGCAATCTTATCAGTCCATAGAGATGACTTTAGTTTGAGATTCCATCACCTCTGATTGTCTTCAATTATCCTCATAATGATATTTAATAAATTCTTATTAGTGGACTTAGCAAGTCCATTTCCTTGTGGATAATAGTTTGATGAAGTACTGAGAAAAAACTATGTTGAACAACCCACCGGATGATCTTAGACCCCATAAAATCCATAACATTGTCAGAAAAAATAGTTAAGGGGATCCCAAACCTGGTAAGCAAACCTTCATAAAAGTCTAGAACATTGGTTTCATTAGCTTCTTTTAATGCTACTACTTCCTATCCATCTAGTAAAATAATCTATGGCAATTAGGATCTATTTATGTCCTAAGATTGAAGGGGGATTAACAAACTAATGAAATCCAATCCCCATTGGATAAAGGGTTGATTTACTAAATTTTTTTGGAGAGGTAAGGTTGCAAGCTTCACCTTTCCACCAAATATGGCATATTGTCTACATTTCCTGACCCATGTATGACAATCACCAAATATATTTGGATAATAATATCCAACTCTCATGATCTTAAATGCTATTATTCTTGATAAATAATATCCTCCATCATTTCCATCATGGAACTAATCAATAAACCTCTGTGTTTGACCTAATTATGTGCATCTTAACAATGTTCCATTGATATCCTTTTTGAACACATTATCCATGAGAAGAAAAGGAATTGAATTTAATCTAAAATATATCCTCTTTGAAGGGGTCAGATGAGAAGGATAAACACCATCCTATGTATATCTTACCATTTCTTAGAACCAACTATAAAATGGGGTGTGATCTATTACAACTTATTCATTATTTAACACCATAACCTCTCCATTAGTCTCTTGCAATTCTTGGTCTAGATGTTCACAAAGTCCTTTGCCTTTAACCAAATTTGTGACCTTGATATCAACATCATGTTACATGACTTTGGTTATCTAACCAAATATTTTGTCATTTATATCCTTGTTCAAGAGAAAATCTTTGACACTTGGATGTGCAACCATCAGATGTATCTTATTATTGGATAACAAGTACCTAAAATTTTTAAGAGACCTTATGATTAAAAGTATATATTTCTCAATAAAAGAATACATTGTTTCATATTCTTGTAAGCCTTTATTGAAGAAGGCTATTGGATTCTCTAAGATCTCTTTATTTTGATGCATGAGAATACCTAAAATTGTGTCAATATTAGCATAGGTGTATTAAAAAAAATCCTTTGTGAAGTTAGGATTTAGGATTGTAGGAGCATTGGTTATAGCTTTTATGATCTCTTCAAATCTTATTACTCCTTCTTTGGACCAACTGAAACTCTAACTCTTCTTTAGCATGGCTATGAGAAGCCTAGCTAAAGTAGAAAAATTTAAAATGTATCTTCTTATAAAATTGATCTTTCCTAAAAATCTTTGTAAGGATTTATTGTGTTTAGTCAAGGAAAGTGCAAGAATTGAGTCTATTATATCTAGATATATGCTTGTACCATGTTTTAAGATCATATTTACAAGAAGCCTACCTTCATAAATTGATAAAACACACTTTTTTGGATTCAAGGACACTCCAAATTGTCTACATCTTTTAAACACTTATCTGAGGTGAATCATATGCTCATTTTCACTATTAGAGAATATTTTTATATCATCCAAATAAATAAGTAAAAAATTGTTAAGGAGACCTTGAAATTCCATGTCCATAACCTTATAGAAATTTAATTTAGCATTGGATAAACCAAATGGAATTTTTCTATATGAAAATGTCCCCCACTTTGTGGTGAAGGATGTTTTGAACTGGTCGTCATCTTTGACCAAAATCTATTTATACCCACTGTAGCCATCTAATAAGTAGAACATTTCTAAACCTATAACTAGATATAGTATTTGTTCCATTGATGGTAATAGATAATGGTCTTTAAGAGAGGCCTTGTTCAAGTCAGGAAAGTTAACACATGATCTTATTTCATCATTATTTTTCCATACAAGAATAAGGTTTGCCACCCAAGTTGAGTGCTTAATAGGGAATATTATAGTTGAATCAATGAGCTTATGTAGTTTATCTCTCATCAAAGGTTCACTATCTGGGTTAATAGGCCTTTGTCTTTGTATGACTGGACTAGTCTCATATTTTAACTTGATAGTATATTGAGATAAACTTGGATCAAATCCTTTAAGGTCACTATACTTCCATGCAAAGACATATACAAAACTTGAACATAACTTAATAAAAGTTTCCTTCTCTAAAAATGTGCAAATTTTGATCAATTATAATCTCTTACCAATAGAAATATTCACATTTGTATAGTGTTCTTATTTGGTTGATAAAAAAAAATTATTTTCTCAATTCATCATCTCTACTGAATATGTTTTCAAGGGTGACTAACCCTTTAGGTAACTTATTTGTCTTTAATTGCACAATCTGGTCACCATACTATTGCAATTTTTTTTCTTGGTTCCTTGAGAAGAATTTAGCTTCTTCTTAATCTAACAATTTGACTATCATATTTAAATAATTTATAATTTTGATAGTTGTCTAGGATAGAATGTCTCACAACTACCTTGATGTGTGACTAAACTTTTTTATTTTTTATGTCATCCAGGATACTAAATTCTGATCCAATGATAGCCAACCTATATACATGCTTGTTCTTATTTCCTGATATGGCCTAAATATTGAAAGATTGAAAATATTCAACTAAGTTCCATACTCTATGCTTATAGGACCTAGGCAATAGATTATTTCATATATTAATATCTCTTACTTGGTGAACTACAATTTCACTATCACCAAAGACTTGTCAGGTACTAACCTTCATTTTCATTTCCCATTGCAAACCATGCACTAGTGCTTCATATTTAGTAACATTATTAGAACAACCAAACTAAAATTTGAGATGAAATAAATACCTTTGATTGGTTAGATAAATAAACATCATTATAACTCTAATTCCATGATTATTTATAGATTCATCAAAATATAGTTACCACATGTCATCACTAAGTTGATCATCTTTTATTAATGCTAGAATTAGTGAATAATTTTCATGAAGATAATAGAAACCAAGTATTTCTTATTCAATTAACTTATATGGATAATTATCATGAAAATTAGAGGACCATTCATCAAATAATAGATCTAAGAGTCCATCGTGAGGTGAGTCAGTTTCAACTTTATCGGTTTCTATCACTTCATCTGAGATAGTAAAATTAGTGTTCACCATACTTGGCATATATGGCTCCAAGTGAAATCTTGCAAAAGGTTCAGAATGCATTATCACCTTAGTACCATATCTAGTTCTAAATAATAAATATGTCTAATCAGATGATAAATATCCTCTAGTATATGAAGTAAAGTCTCTTAAAAGACACATGGAAAAATAATGAGGTAAGTCCACTACAACTACATCTTTTTGAATAATAACATTGGGGAAAACATGTAATGCAAAATTTAAATAATTTATTATGCCTACCATCTTTGTTGGTGACACATCCAATTGCAATAATATTTTGGTATTTAGCTCATAGACAAGACCAAACTTGTCTACAATTTGCTTGGGCATGATAGTGATACTAGATCCACTAGCTACCATACAATTATGAACTAGATAGTCACCTACTATCAAATATTTGACATTAGTTTTGTCCACATTTTTCATGTTATGTACCTACAATTTAGGTTGCTTGATTTTCTAGTCTGAATTAGCCAAGACAACTACTTGTTTCTCAATCGGTTCTTTAGACACCTTAATATCTGAAATCTCTTAAATAAGCATGTCCTTTTGCCCTAGAATGGAAATGGAATTCCATATGATAATTTTAAAATTTTATTTCTTTATTTGATATATTATTCTAAATGAGGATCCAATAACCTTTGGATACAACTTTTGAGCCATTGGTTTTTCTTTAAATAAATGTATTTGGGGAATCTTCAATGCCTCTGCATTTTGAATCTTCTATACTATAGGAGCAATAATAATATCCTTGACACTCTTCAAAATAAAATTAGGAAAACTAAAAACATTACTAAAATCTTGAGCTTCCTCAGCTTCTCTTCTTGTAGCTCTAATATGAGATGCAACTTTACCATTTATGTTGCTAGTTTCACTAACTTGATTGAATGCAATATGATCATCAAATTATAAATTAACATTGATGGCATCAGGCTATCCTAGAATTTGTTGATATTTTCCATGGAATTCCATATTCATGTCTTGATATTGATGTCTTTGAATATATATCTCTTCTTGTGTCATTTTTTGCATAGTAATATCTTGTGATACCAAGGTTTGATTTTGGATTAAATGACCACAAACCTGAATCTTGCATCAAGTTATTTTGAGAAACAATAGTTTTTGAACTAGAAGTTACATTAGTATCAAGGGTTACATATGGATTCATTTGTGTTATGGCTCCTTTATTTTTGTAAGGTTGCATATTAACCATGAAACTTTGATAAGGAGGTATTTGGTTATTGAAGGTTTGATAGGTGTTCTAGTTTTATTTTTTATAAGGTCTACCCTAATATTATTGTCTCTTGAGTTGAACAATCTCATTTCCAAAATATTGTAACATACTTTTTATATCTCTAATATCATTATATTTATTATAAGGGGTTATATTTTGGAATTTTGGAGATGTAATAGGAGCTATAGATGGGAGTTAAGGAACTTGAGGGAGAGGAATAGGATACAATTCTAGGAATATGGTCATTAAAGGTCTTATAGAAATCTTACGATCTTATATTACGCTATTTTTTTATTTTATTAAAATTTCATAGGCATTTGGAAATGTATTACCACCCATAGATTATATCATGACACTTATATTAGAATTAAGGGCCTTAAGATAGTAAAAAAATGCATACTCTGGAGATGGTCTAACCTAGGGATTCTAGTCCATGTCTTTTAGAATTTGAGATTAAAATATAAAATACTTTTTAGGTACAAATTTTTTTCAACTTTAGAAGCTGATATTTTTCCTTAAGGTGTTTCCATAATTTTGGTGCATTAGTAGCATTTCTAACTTCTAGAATCACATTATCTACTATAGAGAGTTTTAGAAGCATCAATGCCTCATGATGATTTTTATCATAGTCATCTAGTTGATTAACTAGTTTGGATTCTTTACCAAGAATAATCTAGTCAATGTTCCTATACTCACTTATCCTAAGAATCATATGACTCCACAAACTCAATTTTTTTACATCTAGTTTTTGAAAATCTGGGAAGAACAAATGTTGTAAACTAACTATTTTTACCTAATTTTTCACAAAAATAATTAAATTGGAAAAAATATAATTAATTTAAAAAATATTCTTTTTTAACAATGAAACTAACCTAAAATTGGACAATGCTACTAATTTTTAGCAAAAAATACTTTGTAGTTTGTGATATTTAAAGTTTATGTATTTTTTTTAAATGGCTATAAAATGATAAAAACAACTAGATCTTGAGTTTTATAGGTCAATTTTCAAAATTTTATTTTGCATGTAGATGAGGATGAAAAAAATTAAATCAAGGAAAAATTTTAGGATAATTTGATCTATGGTTTGCTCCCAACATAATTAACCATGATATTTTTCAAGCCAGTTTCAAATTAAATAAGGTGACTTAGGTAAAATAAAATTTTGTAAAGTATTTTTTTTAAAATAAATGATTTTACTGATCGAATATACCTAATTTATGATTATCCAATGTAAAACTTTAGGATAAAATGTTCATTAAATAAGACAACCAATTAAAAGGAACATGTGTATGCTCATAAAAATGGCACAGGTCTGCAACTCTTTGCATCCTCTTTCTCCCTTCAACTGATCCTCCTCTCATAGATCTTTAGGGATGAATAATTATTAATTTTAGAGCATCTATTTAACTAAATGATTATAAATAATGGTTTTTTCCTCTTCAACAAGAATGTCACTTTCCTCCTTTCTAGAGCTTCAGGGAGCTTGCCAAAGTCTTCAAATAGACAAAAAACCTCCTTATCTTCACCAAAACACCTCTCCTTCACAAAAATGCCCTGAAACAGAGTCTAAAACATCAAAAAATCATCCTTTAAATTACTCCCACACCAAAAAATTCCTCATCAATAGTAAAAACACCCCATCAATAAAAAAATGCCTTGTTGTTCTCTTTCTACATCCTTTGGCCTCCCATCACGTCTCCTTACCAATATCTCCACTAGGTATATTCTCCCTAACAAGATCTCTTCTCTTCACTCCCTCATAGGATCTCCCAAGCTCCCTCAACTATGAGCTCTAAAACCATAAAATATTACATAGATAAATCCAAAAGAATACATGATTATTATTTACCACATAGAAAGCCTAATATATAGGCAAGAAACAAACAACTACAAAGATGGAGGTAGGTGTAACAAATAAAAAATGGG
Organism: Torreya grandis; assembly: GCA_037957365.1. Classification (NCBI taxonomy): domain Eukaryota; kingdom Viridiplantae; phylum Streptophyta; class Pinopsida; order Cupressales; family Taxaceae; genus Torreya; species Torreya grandis. Next base: position 2,204,411 of record JARHVA010000665.1, on the reverse strand, counting down.
AATAATAATATAAATCCCATATTACAATTAAAAAACTAAATGGGTATAACATTATAACCATAAAAAAATACTAAACAAAGCTTAATTATTCTAATAAAATCAAACATGAATGCATAGGAGTACCTTTGTATGGTAGTCAGTTATTCAACCAAAGATGGATGATCAGACTTGTCTTCAAGTTGCCTAACTAATACTACACCTAACTCATCCCAAGTAGAAATAGAGGTCAAAAGGATATTCCTATACCATTGCAATTCTTTTCATTTGAAGGAGGCAACAAGTAATCTAATAGCCATATCATAGATTGGCAACATCTTGGATACGCTCAATAGCAATAGTTCTATCCCATTCTATTGAGAATAAATGAATACTCTTTAAGTTAGACATATGGATTTCATAATATTGGGATAAATTTAGGGGACTAACCCTATTGAATGGAATAAAAACTTGATTCTTGATAGCCATCTAAGTAAAAGGGATTTGACTAATGGGGACAATAGATTGGACTAAAATAATATCCTAACCAATAGATCAATGATTCTTTTGAGGATAATGGGTTGTCCTACTAAATCTTTATCTTTTATAAGAGGTAGAAGGTAATTCAATGTATTCAAAAGGAGCACCTTTACTTGATGATCTTGTAGTAAACTTTGGCATGAAAGAACTTGTCTGAAAGATACTATGAATCCTACAAATTAGAGGGTCTTCAAATTTTCATGATTGTAGATGTCTTCTCATTTTTCAATTTATTCTTCTCAATCTTCAAACTTTAATTATGCCAAGGAAACATAGTCCCACCCAGTATGCCAAAACTTTTGGTATACTATATTTGTACCCTAGCTGAGTAAGTGGATTGTTAAAATCTTCCTACTCAAATCTAGTCCAACATGGGATTGAACCTAGGCTATGGGTATCCTAATAATGCATCAAACCTCTAAAGAATAGTTGGATTCCTTCTAGATATATCATCTAAATTAGACCTAATCTCACACTTTCTTAGAAAAGAGATAGAGAGATACAATAATATAAGAAAAGATGTAAAATGGGGTGATATACTAGTAATTAGAACACTTATACTTTGCATAAGAAACACTATGACATGATTTTAAGAATAGAGAATATCAATCCCACATGAGTATTTTAAAAAAATGCATGAATTAGGTCTTAATCTATCATGGGAGGGTAGTTTTTAACTTTGAAAACTGACCAAAAAATCATATAATGCACTTATAATGACTTGTGAAAAATATCAAGAACTTCATGAAGGTGAGAAAACTCAGACATAGACAAGTAAAAAACATTCACTTAGCTACAATACATGAATTCATAGAACACACTTCAATTTGGCTTGAAAAATTATGGAATTTAGTCTTTATTCCATCAAAAGGTGTCATGGTACAAATCTTGGCATAGCCTAAGAAAGTCAAAGAATAAGAGTCTATTTCTCTTTAAAAATTTAGAGAGAGCCACAATGTGGTAGAAAATCGAACATATATAAAAAAATAAGAGAGGGAAATATGATGTATTAGTGCAAGTTCAAGGATGTTGACTCATAACCTTATCAACAAGGAATAGATTCTATAAAAGAATTGAATGCCCATTACCTTTATCCAATTGCCATGTGTCTTTCTTGGAAATCCATGTCATTATCAATTTTATTTGTTGATAAGGACCATGTCTTGGAACTAAAACATTATTCCACATGTGCTTTGGGTAGCCATAGGTACCTGATTATCAAAAATATGACCATGTTAATCAAAGAGGAAACTCTCTATGATCTCATTTACACTTGTATTTGGTCCAAATTGAACATAGGCTCATTATAGATTAAAACCAATCTAGTTATTGGTTTTCACAGTCACAATATCTATAGAAACATGCAAACTACTTGACCTTAATTTACAATCACTGGTCCTTCTTCAATATTTATATTAGGCTATAAGAGACCTATTTTGCATCCATAACCCTATGAAATTTGAGAATATACTATGCATGAGGACCCTTTATCTAAAAATAATGAACATGTTAATGGAATGACCTTGTAATATATTTGACAAGTTTCAAGTTATCGAATAGAGGTCTTGTTTAAACTTTAATGGCGATGGAGCCTTATCCTTAATTGTCTTTCCTATATGACAATGTCTATTATTGATCAAGATCTAATAGTGAAATTAATACTTAATATTTTTTTCACTTGTGTCAAATAAATGGTCTATCGACCTTCAATGAAAGCTCTTTGGATTTCCCCTTTTTTCATTGGTCATCAATTGCCAACTCAGACTACTTCACTATATCTAATTATCTTTATTTTTATTAGTCTTATAGATTATACTAAATTATTTAATCTTCTCACACCATTGGATCTAGATACATGAATGCACATGGTCCATTGATTTCCTACCAATTGAGATCCTTTGACATTTTGACTTGATCTCACACCGTCGATATAAATGTATGAGCTCACACATAATATATATATTATTGGACCCACTTTCATGTGAGTTCCTATGTACCATCAAATCATTAGTATTAATTAATTTTTATCATTGATCTAGGCTTAAACCCATATTTTGTTAGTTAATGCACACTATAAGATCTTGGCTTGATGAATCCACACCTTCAGATCTTGTCCAACTTGTATTTATTTAAAGGGATTTAACCTAGGGAGATTTTGAATTATTTGACCCCAAAATGAACCATTAGATCAATGTTGTTAGTATGTGATCTTCTATAGACAATTGGATCTAGATCAACTTTAAACGCATTAAGGACCTTTTGAACCTAAACAATCACTTTACAAAGATCAAACTTGACACTTCTGTGAATGTCTCATGTTGTAGGTCCAACTTTGAACACTTATATATTGAATTAAAAAGCTCATGCAGACATGAAATTTACAAATCATTTTCTTGGCATAATGGAATTTATGTCACTACAACTATTTGTCTCATGAGATTTCATGAGGTGCATTTATTTAATGCACAAGTGAACTAGTATATTTCTTTTTAAATGATGTCTTGGTGATAGTCTGGTTCTTTAAATTTTCACAATCAATATTTTTAGTAATATTTCAAGTCTATGATGATATTTTAAGGCTTGTGAAACTTATTTCATGCTCTTGAATGCTTTATATACCATAAAACCTATTTATACCCTTCATCTATAATTATAAACTTGTCCCTTGAAGATCAATTAGATCACACTTAAATCTTACTTAAAGTGCTTCAAAATATTTTAAAAATATATATGATCTCCACTTGAGGTATATCTACTCCTCATGACATTGGGTCACTCTTCAATTAGGATCATGCTCCATCCACTAAACTCTTGTACTAGGCACATTTTGGTAGGTAGATCAAATTTGGTCAACATTATGACTGGGCCCTATCGCTTTGCTAGGTACCATGACCTCTATATCCTACTTATCCCTGATATACATTCAACTATACTTCATACTTATATAAACCCTATCCCTCCCTTGGTAGAGCCTAATTTTGATCTTAATCCTACACCCACTTTAGTTGAGTCTATTTATACTTCTGATCCTATCACTCTTGCTATCATGCCTTGCCCTATCTCTCCACCATCGCCACCTTTTCTTGGTGATGGTTTGATTTTCTTACCAAAATTGGATCTTTTATCAACCAAATGGGCTGATGAGCCTTACCAATATCCTTCCACTTCTATTACACCTCCTCTTATGAGTACACATACCAATACTACTCATAGGTCTATCATATGACACATATAACAATTCATCCACACATTGTTATAAGTTTCACTAATATATTAATACTTTATATCTTACTACCCCTTGTTCCTCAAACAAGTCTGTACCTCCCCAAAAGGTAATACCTAATTATATTCATAAGTATGGTGATGTATATTATCTCTAGTAATAATGTGGCACACATCATACTAATCATTGTTGCATCCTTTAGCAACATCTTAAAGATCATATTTTAACCATTCCTTCACCTTGTACCATTCCTCCCATAGGTCATTCCCATAATAAGGCTCCCCCTTTTTCCCCCATGGTTCCAAATACTTTAGTTTCATTTCCTCCTATGGTCACTTCATCACCTCATATTCCTTCACATGTGAATCCCTCACTCATGGACCTTCCCTCACCTATGGATGCTTCTCCACCTATGAGTCCTTCACTTGTGGCTCCTTCCCCATCGATGACCCATTCATCTCTTCTAGAGTCAGTTCTCATACATTATCCTAAGCATCCCTTTCATGCTATCCATCCTAAACACAATCCATCAAGCATTCCTACCTTTTCTATTGAGGAGATTAGACATGAAGTATTTTCCTAGTTTTTATTGAAGATAAATGAGACATTAGTTGTAGTTTGCATTCAACTTCATAGAGAATTATCAAATGTTCTAGATAATGTGTGTGTCCAAATATGTCAATAATTATGAACATGTGCATGGTTTTCTTACATTTTCATTTGGATCAGATGTGTGCTCCAAATTTATCTTTATCTATTGTTATATCATTTGACATTGTGTCAAATTCTTATTTATCTTACATGGTGACTTTGATTTTGCACTTTATATTTCATATAAAGTCATTTATGCTTGTTTATGGATTTATTCTTTATCATTTCCTTCTTTTTATTCTTGATTTTCTTTCTTAAATATTTCTTTATTTTATTTTCATGATGGTTTGCTATCTTATCTTGATAAACATAGATAATTATTATTATGACTTGGTTATACAAACCTTCCCCTCTTTACTCATTCCTTCTATACCATGTGATTAGTTAGAAAAAAAATTCATCTCAATCTAATTTCATTTTACCAATCCACTTTGGATCTCCTTTTATTTCCCTTTCATAAACTAAGCACATACATGGTTGAGACTTGAGATAACATGTTGGTTTATAGTTAAGCCTAAGTGTTCTAGTTAGTCTTATCTTTGGTTCCGTAGCTTCCTTTTTCCATAGCCTAAATCTAATTTATGTGTATCACTCTATATATCATGATTAGTCATTTCAAGCCCGTATAGAGGAGGAATGTTAAAATCCATAAAAATATTCAAAATCCAAATCATTTAACAAAAGGTAATGATCCAAAAGGAAACATTCCTAATTCTCAAAAGTCAAATCACACTAAAACATGTCATTCTAATCACATCTCCTTATTATAGTCAAAGATCAAAATCCATATTTGGCCTCATCATAGAGCCAAGGTCCATAGGAGTGTGTTAGGCTAGTAGATTAGAAAAGGAGAATAAAAAATATTTTAGTGCTATCTAATTTCTCATGCAAGTACCCAATCTTCACAGTAGACTGATAGCTCTATAAGGGGTCCTAAGGAATGGGGAACATGTCATGATAATGTAGGTATATTTTCATTTTATTGTACCAATATACCTTCATGATTTGATCTTATTAGCACACTTATTTTTTTACATAACTCTGTGTCTATAGTGAATAGGTTTCCTTTGTGCATTGATGGTCACTAGTCACTTAGTGTCTTCTCATATCCACATCATGCCTCATGTCTCCTAAGGTCTTCTCATAAGATTCATAAGTTATTATTTTTAAATTCCCTTTTTCACTCCCTACCAATCCTAATATATTATCTTGAGAAATATTACTTTGTTCACTTATCACCCCCCTAGGGATTCCATTTTGTGAGTTGCATTGTAAGACCATGGATAGGACTTGGCCTTCCTCACAAATTACCTATAGGAGGTCTATAGTGGCTATCCAGTTTGATGGTTTGATCCAAGATATAGATATAATTATGAACCAAGTTAGGGCTAGCACAATTAAAATCATAAAAGATGTAAGTATCTAAAGTAGATCTAACCATAGTAACACAAGTAGCTAAGACTAGACTACTGATTGCATATAAATTATGAAAACAACAATACCGAATAGAGAGAGCTAACAAATGAAATGTAGATATATATTATAAGGAAATTTTAGGAAAAATGAAAGACATTTTAAGTAATAAATACGTTTTCAAGAAGAGGTTCAATAGCATGCCCAGTCTAGGTTTGAGCTATCTTTTGAATTCAACACTATTATTTTTTAACAATATAATGTTTTAGATTAGCAAGAGAGGGAGATTATTTAAGCAAGTTATCTAGTTTTTTTTAAGCATGTAGAGTCCTATCATGTAATAAAAATGTTCCCAATGTAATCATAAAATGTAATGGTAAATATTTGAATCAATGAAGATATCTTGTAGCCAAATATGAATGCTTAAACTTCAAAAACTATTCTAAACAATGCACAAACTAAATAAATCACCTAAACAAATCAAACCCTAGCATATATACTACACAAAAAAATGGGGTTTCACTTTGCATAGAAAATTGGCCTCAGATAAAGCTCAAATAAGATGTTCAGATGTTATACCAACTAGGAATCCAAGCTAGGAAGTAATATGGGAAGAAAACCAAGCTATTTGCAAGCTAAAGTCCAAACCAAAAGCCAAGAACAAAGGAGGAGTTGAAGTGAGAACTTAAAATGGTGTAAAATCTCGAAATAAGTGAGAAAATTAGGTGTAATTCCAAATGTATAAGATGGAATAAATACATAAGGAAGAAGGAATAACCAAGAGAAATAATGGAGTCTCCAAGCAAATGTATAGAAACATATGGGATCCTCTATCACCAATCAATCTCAAAAGTGCAAAGAATGAATCAAGAGAGATTCAAGAAAGCATGAGAGTCAAGAGAGTGAAGAAGAAATAGGAGAGAGTGTGGAGAGAGAAGATACCATCTAAAATGAATGAGAATGAGGCATGTATCCCAACCCTAATCCACCAAAGACCTAAAACTAGACAATTTTGACTATTTAGGTCCAAACAAACACTTTTCCACACAATTTTCCTAGGCTGTAACCTAGGACACAACTTTTTAAAATTAAACATGTGGCCTAGGCCATGGTTTTCCTTCACAAAATCCATGAGCTAGGTTAAATAGGGGCTTAGGATAGTCAACAGGCTCTCAAAAGACCCCAGGAGATCGCTAGAGAACTTGTCTTACATGTGAAAGGGCCAAGATGGATTAAGTATGTATGAAGGGTAAGAATATGATTTAGGAGAGGTCTAAGTAGGTGTCATATGTCTCAAAGTGGGATGACCAGGGTTGGTATTCTACACATGATCCAATGTGTAATCATAAGGATGAGTAGGGTCACATGAAGTATGATTACATATGCCCCCAAGGTACAAGTAGTTAGTGTTCAAATGGACAAGGAGTGTTGTGCAGTACCTAGAGTCCACACCAAATCAAAGGAAAGAAATAACTAAAAAGATAAAAGGAAACATTACCTACACTTACTAGATAAGGATGTTGGTGGAAGAAGTCAATGGCACGATCCATGGGTAAGAGTGAAAATGCTACATAATCCAAAATCCAACTCCATCTCCTATAAAGAATGGACATAAGTGATATCAAATCAAATCATACTATCTAGAACGAAATACACTAGGGTTTCAGCCCTAGTGTTCTCCATATGAGGGATATGGGAGAATTATATGTCCTCAAATAAAGAGAACAAATCACATGCCATCTTGAAGAGGGCGAGAAATAAGGAGCTAAGGACAACCTAGACACTGATGAGTTGAGACATAGCTAAGAGTGAGTTAGAGAATAATTACACATAACACATACCTAACTCATGAGCATCAATCAAGGCACCAATGATTGTGTGATACTCAATAGCATTATTCATCTCACTGGTAAGGAAGAAACTAGTTGTAATAAGCTCATATCCCCATAGATCATTTATAACCCAGGTCATAGCTACCTATAGACATTAGAAAACCACACACTATGCTTCCAAGTGTTAAAAACACCCCTAGACCCCTTAAATACCAACCCTAACCTTTCAACCACAAACCAAACCTAACTCAAGTTAGAATTGATCTATTTACTAACACAACCTTTTAATCCAACCTGACCTTTAACCCATGACCATCGATGGTCACCCTAACTATCGATAGTCAGGCCTGACCATTGATGGTTAGGTTTCCATGGCCTAAACCACTAAACTACCACATCACTCTACCTTAATTTTTTATAGTTAGTTTTTCCATTATCCATGTGTGGATTAGCACATGTCTAAGATAAAATTAGAAAATCTATTTTAATCTCTTTTCAACATACTATTTCACATCTCCTTAATTCCCATAAAGAGAGAGGAAGAGAGGGTGAATAGGGATCTAAAATTGAGTGATCATCATCCACTTCCATAACTATCAAGTGCTTCTTGCATTGGAGTTTCTTTTGTAGGTCATATCTTCTAGTGAACCAAAAAGTGTGATAGATATCCAAACTACTACCACCCATTTTCCAATAGCCAAGTATTGTTACTTTGTTGAAATTGCCTAACTCCATCAATGAGTTTATCAACCAACCCCCTCAACTATTCATTATATCAACAACTAGCTAGCAAATTATCTATTTTCAATCATTCAATTACTTTGTTTCTATTTTGCAATCAACCCAACCCAAACCCATTTCTCATAATTCCATTCTATAACCTCATCTAAACAACCTTTTTATTGACTAGACCTAACCCATAATAACCATCAATGGTTACCCTAACCATTGATAGTTTGTCCCAACTACCAATAGTTACTTCAATTTCCAATAGTTACCTTAACCATCAATGGTTAACCCAATTAATGATGATCTATGTGTGATAAAATAACAAGTTATTCTCACTAACTAGACACTAACCAAATCCAATTTTCTTTCCCCTTTCCAGATCGCAGAGCCTTACCCTATTTTATAAAGCATATCTAACCTATTTAGCATTAGTATTGATCCACTTATTACTATGATTAGTCAATTTCATTGATTCTTTTATCAATCACTCCTTGTATTTGATTTTAGTACCTTCTATTATTTATGCAAGTAATTTATCTTTCTCTTTCATAAATTGATTGTTTAAAATCATGGATTGATAGCCTCCAAGGAAGTTCATGCTTCTTGGATCTATATTTCAAGGCAATCCACCCAACTATCTAGCTAATCAAAAATTTCTCTTAGTGTTTTCTTATCTATAGGTCATTCCTCCCAAGATAAAGAGGAGTATCTACAACCATCTAGATCAACATGTGCACAATATATCAGGTTTTTTTACCATACACTTCTCAAGTTTATTTTCTCTTCCTTCCAAAGAAAATAATAAAAATTTATTTGAAACATTATGGCATACTTGGTGGGACCCTTGAGTCTTTTTTTGGGTTCATAGTTGCATCTAGGTGTTTTCTTCTTCTTATCTCTCTAATCATACAATGAAATCAAAATTTCATTTTGGGCTTAAAAGTGACTGCATCCATTTTTTTCTTGCTTATTTTAGCTCACATAGCTTAATTTAAGAAAAGTAACCAATCATATTTTCACTCTTCTGACACACACAAGACAAAACAAATTACATCTAAATAAGCATAAAACATTGACATAAGACCCAATTGGGATTTCATTACCTAGTAGTCACCTTTCTAGACTATCCTACTTGGATTTCATCACCAAAGGGGGAACCAACTTAGATCTTTGGTTGAATATAATATTTATAAATTATTATATCTTGGTTAAGCACATAATACCCTTATCATTGTATTTTTTGAAGTGAGGGGGTAGGCCCCAATATTAAGCCATGTACTAATTCCAATACAGATCCCTTTGAGAGCCTAAACACAACTTAGAACCAACCATAGACTTATTTTCTAGTACATGATCTACAAGCTAATTTGTATCACATAATTATTAATGATTAAGGCATAAGCCATAAGAGAGACTAAAATTAATCTTAGGACTTAACATGATTTAGTGTTTGTTTTTTCCTTGACTTCTCTTGTCTTATCTTTGTTTGATATGTGAGATTGTTTTCATATTCTTCTTTCCTTTGCTTGCATGGTTTTAACTAGTCAACAACTAGGAAATGAAGTAAATCAAAACCCACTTCCTAATCATCCATATTCCTCTTCTCCCTCATCCATGGATTACATATAAAAAATAAAGAATCCTCCTGATACTTTTGGGATTCTTACCATCCCTCAAACAATTACCCAAGGTGATGCATATTTCTCCACCTTTCTAGATAATAACTCCATAGACCTCTAATATTACCTTAACACCATATTCCACCATACCCATAATTCGGTTCCACCTATTGACCAGCCATATGGCATGCCATCCCACCTTATGGGTGACACTTCTATAGCCACCATTTCCACCCAACCTCTAGTCACCTAGGCATCATCCTCTACCAATAACCCCATCGATACCACTATTTAGAACCAACCCACTGAACTGAGCAACATCAAAACACCTTCCACCCCAACTAATAACCCTCCTATCATAGGAGTAACCCAACCTTTTTGCACTAGTACTTCCCTTACTCTAGAGTACCCTCTGCTACTGCCACCACCATTCCTCTCCTTTCTAACCCACCTACCTCCACTCCATTATAGAGCTTGGTGGTTCCCATACCTTCCACCCTTCTGCCCACTAGTACCAAAGTAACCACCTACCCTCTATCTACTAACCCAACCATACCTTCTTCCCAGCCTAAATTAATCTCTCAATAAGCACCCATTGCACAAAACCCAAGATACATCCTTAACTGACAAGGGTATGTACCTCTACCTTCCACCCAATGACCTCTCTCCACATATTCTTATATGGCATCATCCTAACCACCCATGACCACATACCAATATGTGTCAGCCTCTCAAACCCACATAAGTTATCTATATGTTGCACCTACCAAGGCCACAAACAAACTACCATGCAACTACAAGAGTGTACAACCCTAAACCAGTCTTGTCAAAATGTTAATGGTCAAAATGACTAATTAGAGTCATCCATTTCCAAATCCCATAATATTTTTTCATATGACCAAATATGTAATGAACCAATTCACACATTCATCCCATTTAACCATAGCCTCCTCAATGATAAATTTTGAGGTCTTTAAAGTTTCAAAGTAAGAAGGACCCTCAACAACACCTAAGATAATTTAGGCATTCATGATATATATGATTGCCTATGATGATGCTCTCCTTCTCCATACCTTCTCCATGTCTCTATCAGGTTTAGCACTATATTGGTACAGTGATATTATGAATCACTCCCTCTTTTATTTTGCCCAATTAGTTTAGGTTTTAATAGATCACTTTTCCATTAACATATCTAAGAAAGTCTCCATCACTAATCTCTATTCCATTCAAAAATTTGCTAACAAGTTCGTTGCTAACTTTGTAACCCATTGGAGAAGGCTCATAAACCAACTCTCCTTCTCTCTACCTAAACCAGAACTAATTGAACTCTTTGTTTGGGCTTGTGCCAAACACATATCCTCTACTTTATAGGTCTAGAGCTTTAGGACATTTGATGAAGCTTTCACCATGGCACAAAAACTAGAGAATAGGGTCATTGATGATGGGAAGTTGAAACTAAGGAACAATAATTATACATTCAAATCATATAAGGCTTCCCCCTCCAAAACCAACACCCAAACCAACACTAACTCCAAATATAAGGGAATCATGAATGCAATTATCTTTAATATTTCCCCTCCACTCATTGTCAACCAATCTAACTCCTCTAACTCCTCCAATCAAAATATCAAGAATGCAAGTTGTAGCACCCAGAAAAAAATTAACTCTACTTAGAGATTCATATGCTTTGGTATTAGATAAATTATTCAAATCAAATATCATACAGGTTCCACTAATCAAACCCCCATAATAATTTGATTCTTTTCATCCTGCACCTAGTTGGTATAAAGAGAGTTAATCATGTGCCTTCCACCAAGTCATTTGGCATGACATTAGTAGATGTAATACCTTCAATAACATTGTATAAAATCTCATTGACAAGGGGTAACTTGTGTTGGATAACCCCAATGCACCCATAAAAAAATCAATTTCAATATTTAGACAACCATTTTCCAACCATGCTCCTTCTACCAATAATGAAAACAAAGCAAAATCTTCTCATGCTCATGAGGCCTATACTATCAATATAGTTCTTGGTGAAATTACTACTAAGGAGACAATTGAAAAAATAACCTCTTCCCCTACTCCACTTATTGAGGTAGTGGATTCACTGACCTCTCCTTTAATATGCACATCAGAAGAGGGAACCCTTCCCACTTTATCATTTTCCTCAATCATACAACAATCCACTCTTTCTATAGCAATCACTCCTAAGGAAGAATCCACTTCACCTACACCACCCAATAAGGAGTTACCCTCCAAGAGATTAAAACCTATTGATCTAGAAAAGGATGAGGTAATTGTTCCTCCCCCTCAACCCTAGGTCTATCATTTGAATCCACTACTAGGGATTTAGACCCATCTATAAACCTTACTCTAGACTGGTTAAAAACATAGAATTCATATCCAACCCTAACCTAGATCAGGATACCTTTTGGTAATAGCTTGGACTCCTATATAAATCCAAATAGGATCCTTCTTTATTAGATCAACCTACCCCTTCCACTCTCAAATCCAATATCACCATAACCCAACCATCAAACACTTCCACCCATCAAACTATAATAGCACCATCAAAATCCAACTAAACCCACTAAGAACCCTAGAATATTTACTACTCATAACCTTACTCACCCATCATTAAATTTGGATTTAAGCCCACTAAACCTACTAGACAAACCATAAGATTAGCTAATAAAGAAGGTGAAACCACGAAGGAATCCAAAAACCAAAACTCTACCTCCCCTATCTACTTTACCCTCTATTTTGGGACCCCATCCCTCCACCTTGATTGGGAAACCAAGCATCCCAATCAAAACCCAACCACCACTTTTAGTTTTGACATCACTCCTCCTTTCATCCACACCTATTTTCACCAAACAACCCATGACATACCTCTTATCTCCTAAATGTCTATAACTAAATTGCTTATCTCCTAAATGTCTATAACTAAACTACTTATCTCCTGAATGTCTACCCAACACTTTCTAACCCTCAACTCTCTACCAAATCCCAAATTATCCACTAAAGACACCCCTTGACCCAAGTCTTTAACCATAAAAACCACTCTTAAAAGGGCTTCCACATCAACTACCAAACCTAATCCCTTCATGCTTATACCACCATTGTTTGAGTCTTACTCCACCATCCTATAGAGGTTATTGTAAGCATATTTCTTAACCTTGTCACCTATTAGACCATTTGACCCACACAGTCCTAAACCATCTTGGTATAATGAAAAATTCATATGTTCATACCATCAAAAACCTAAGCATGACATGGATAACTATAAATATATCCAAGTGATATAGCATAAACTATAACACAAAGATGAATTGTTATTATATGAACCCCTTATGAGCCTGATATCAATCCAAGAACCTACAGTGATCGACCAACACCTACCTACCCCTCCACTCTCACCTCAATGTTAAGAGGAGTCAAAGAAACCACCTAGATTGACTCCTCTCCCAATCCATACCATCCATATGGTCACATGATCATAGGCTTAACCAAAGGATAAGGGGAAGATAAGGGTGTCCATTCCATGGGAATACCCCTCTTCCTCCACCTAACCACCCAACCAACACCAAGCACCTTCACCTTCTATAAAACCTAAAATTTCCATCTTGAGACCCTCTTACCATATTCCATCTAAATCAATCCAATGAGTAGTTATAAAATAGCTTCACCAAACCATAGTGAATATGAGTTTGTATGAACTGATCAACACCTCACCCATCACCAAAAAATGATAAAAGTGTTGTAATCTATAGAAGTTCAAGTAGAAGACCCTTAACCTTTAGTATCCTTTGTCAAATTCCTTCACATTTCCAAACTTGTTACCTTTAAGGATTTAGAAATACCTTCCATTCACCTAGATGACCTAGATCATTCTGTCTTCATTACCACCTATATCAACCAAACCCACATCAAGAGGCTTTTGATTGAATGGGAAGCTAGTATCAACATCATCTCCTCCCATACCTACAACCAACTCAAATTTTTCGAGAACATCATGTTATAAACCTCAATAGTACTTTGATCATTTAATGATACCATGGCCATGAATTTAGGAACTATCATCCTTCACATTCACCTAGGACCCTGCATGCTTCTTGAGCTATTTTCTATAGTGAAAGGATAATTCTAATACAATGTCTTGTTGGGATGACCTTGGATTCATTTTATAGGTTGTGTGTCATCCAGTCTACATTAGTGCATCAAATTTCAATGTGAAGGTCAATTTATTACCATACAATCTAACCCAAGCCCTTTCACATCATGAAACATGATGTACTGACCCAATGGCATTCTCCTTCCTCCATCTAACAAACCTTAACTAGTAATATATGAGATCCCATCTCCTTCTGCTAATAAAGAATCCACTAGTTATTCCATCCCTTCTACCCAAATCCCCATAATAGACCCTTTGGAATCAAAATTCTAGTGTATTTCATTAGGGGAGTATAACCTTCCCACCCTTGATGCTTTCCCTACTCCTCAATAGTATGGGAAACTTGACCATCAACTTGGTTATGACCCTAATATCAAAAATATTGTTCCTTTTAAACCCTCAACTCATAAAACTAATTTCATCTATGGGGGACTTGATAAGCCCCTTGGCACTTTTACCACCTCTTCCTTACCATGACCATTTACCTCTAGTTTTTCCTATCTAGATAAATCAAAATTTGCCAAAATGTACCTCTATTGATTTGCTTAGAAGGGATTTGGCATACACTGGTATGAACATATGTTGTATGAGTTACTTCCAATCAAAACCTAAAAACCTCATAAAAATCATGACCTTAGTTTCATGCCACCTAAACAATAAACTAACCCACCTCCCATTACCATCATTAATAAGGAAATACCATCCTCACCATCCACTCCACCATCAATAGCTAAGGATTTTAACATCATCCCCCGTAATTTTTTTTTCATCAACATGATCATCCTTAGACCCATAACTAATCAAAAATATGGGGAAAACTTAACCATCCCTTTAACCCACCTTGAAATGATAGGATATGACTCTCCTACCATTAATATGATTTAGTGTCAGGATGATGACTCCATTCTCACCTATCTTGGTGCATCAAATTCCTCTATCCACAAATATTTTCCTCCTAAAACTTTGACCATGCTGAATGAATCCACCATATATATCAACTTTGACACTCTAGATAACCCCAAATTATCAAAATTGGCCAATCACTGAATCTTGAGGAACTCTAGGACTTCCCATCCTTTCTATGATACCGTAACATATCATTTTCTTGGTATTAAAAAGACATGCTAAGAATCAACCCCTCCATCATTACCCACAATATAGTCACCAACCATGATGCTAAGCTTGTTAGGAAAAAACTTTGGCAAATACACCCTCGAATAGCCCTTCTCATCAAAGAAGAACTTCAACATCTCCTATCCATTAAATTAATTCAACCCATTGACTATCCCCAATAGGTCTTGAATGTAATTCCTATCACCAAATCCATAGGGGGACTATGCATTTATGTGGAATTTTATGACCTTAACCTTGCTTTCCCAAAAGATGAATTTCCTTTACCAAGTATTGACAAGCTAGTTGATCTTACAGCTGGCCATGAGATGTTATCTCTTATGGATGGATTCTCAGGTTATAATTAGATACTAATTACCCCTGAAGATCAACACAAAACTACCTTCCTCACCCCATGGGGGACCTTCTTATATATGGTAATGCTTTTTGGATTGAAGAACACTGGTGTAACCTAAAAACATGCTATGGCATACGTTTCCCATGACCTTTTTTACAAAATCATATAACATTATGATGATGACCTTATTAGGAAATATAAATATCATAAAGATCATTTCATCATTATCCAAATTATCTTTGAGTGACTCATCCATTACCATGTCTGCCTTCACACCAAAAAGTGCATTTTGGGGTATTTTTAGGAAAGCTCTTTGGCTTCATTATGTCCCTTTTGGGAATGAAAGTCGATCCAACCAAAATCAAAGAAATTCTTGACATTCTTCCTTTAATCAACCTTAATAAAATCCATATTTTTCAAGGGAAGCTCCAATCCATTCATTGTTTCATCTCCCAACTCTCAGACTGATGCCAACCCTTTTTTCACCTTCTAAAGAAGGATGTATCTTTTAAGTGGAACAACAACTATCAAAAGGAATTTTATTCACTAAAAAAATACCTTTGTCTCCACTTATCTTCACTCCTCCCAAGGAAAATCAACCTTTTAACCTTTATATCTCTATCACTGAGCACTCCTTAGGGGCAATGCTTGCCCATTAAGATGAAAAACACAAATATTAAGCCATCTAATACATCAATGCACACTTGTAGAATACAAAAATCGATACACCCATACCCGTAAGCTTTGCCTCCTTAGACTTCATGGCCACCAAAAGTTTCCATAACCTTCTCAACCATAAGACATATGTCATAAATAATACCGACCCAATCAAATATATGCAATCCAAGCCATATCAATACTAATGTATGGCCACATGGCTCATGATTTTAGTTGAATTTAACCTTGAGTTTCTTCAACATGAGTAAATTAAATGGCAAGTCACTATTAACCATTTGGCTGATGCACCATTAACAAACAATCAAACTCCTCATCTTGAGTTTCTAGATGAGTCCATTGCGACCCTCTCTTAGGCAAACTTCACCTATCAATTAAACATATTATTTTATAGATCAAAATGACAATGTGGTGGGGGAGCTAACATTATCCTTATCCCCCTTCATAGTGAACATCTTTCTTTATCATTCAAACTAGATTTTGAATGTACCAACAACATGGCTAACTATGAAACCCTAGTAATAGGCCTTCAAAGTGCATTATCTTTAGGAGTCAAAATGATTAACATATTTGGTGACTCTTAACCTATGTTAAATCAAATCAATGGATAGTAATAGTGTAATAATGATTATTTTCAATAATACAAACAACCAATTGACATAATCTTAGCATCATTTGAACACTACTATATCTAAACCACCCCATAATTTATAAACAAGTTTACTAATACTATGTCTTCCCTCACCTCTAAAATCCCATCTACACCCTTTGAATATAAGATATCTTTCATTATCCAAAGACTTACCTATCCCTCTTATGTCAAATCAAACTCTCCCACCATCTTTAATATGGAAGAGGCCCAACTTGACCTTTGGTATCAATAGACCTTTGACTATCTTAACCTTGCCATCATTATTTTTGGTATTTATAGGAATTATAAAAGATAATTTATATAGAATACCTCAAATTAATCCATACTAGATGGAATTATATATAAACATGGCTTTGATGGTCTCCTCTTTTGTTGCTATCAAATAAATGCATGATGGGATATCTAGGGGGCACTTTAGTAGCCTAGCCATCACTAAATACATCCTTTACCTTGGATATTATTATCCCACCATTAACCTATATTGCTATAATTATGTGAAAAATTGTGTTAATTATAAAAAAACATGCTAATTTTCATCACACACCTAGCCATAATCTTCATGTATCCAAAAAATTATGGCCCTTCCCACAATGGGGTTTAGATCATATTGGTGAAAATAACCCCCATTTTTAACAATGGCACCATTCTATCATCACTAAAATTGAATATTCACCAAATGGGTAGAGGTTATTCCTCTTGTCTCAACTAAAGGTAAAAATACTATCAACTTTATCAATCATCACATCATTTCTAATTTTGGTGTTCCTCACAAAATCATAACCAATAATGGGAAATATTTCAAAAACAAACAAGTCGAAGGTATTTGTGATGCACTTGGTCTTAATTTAATTTTCTAATCTCCCTATCATCCTTAAGCAAATGGATAGGCATATACCTCTAACAAAACTCTAATAACATGTTAACTAAAATGGTTAATGCATCTTGTTGGGATTGGTATTTGCACATCCCCTTTACCTTATGGGTATATCATACTAGTATCCAAACCCATATGGGTGTTACCCCATTCTCTCTTTTGTTTGGATTGGAGGTCATCTTACATATATAAATTCAAATTCCTTTGCTTTGAATATCCCTACATGATATCATTTTTGAAGATGATTATTATCAGCACCACTTAGCACAACTTGAACTACTTAACAAGTATCATTTAACATCCCTTACTCACCTTCAGGTCTATTAAGAATGAATCAAACATGACTTTAATAAACACCTTAAAGTGCACATATTCAATATCAGACACCTCATCCTAAAGGGAAATCAACATGTTACCAACATTGTGAAAAACAAGTGAGGAAAATTTGATTTCAATTGGCTTAGATCTTATATCATTATGCATAAATACAAATCAAGGATTATCAGTTATCCTCTCTTAAGGGAAACCCAAAGCCTGAACCCCTCAATGCTTCGTATATGCATCTATTATTTTTTTATAAAGGATCAAACTCACCTTTTGTCTAACTTAAGCTCATCCCTTGCTTTCAAACCACATTCATCTCCCTATTTTAGGGGTAACAAATTAAAATTAAATCATGTGATTATTCATCACAATCATATACTAATATTAAATAATGGGTACCATGGCTCTACCCATGGCATGATTCTCATGGTACTTTCCACCCCTTTCCTAGGATGGATTCCCATGGCTATTGTAACCTAGATATCTTTCACACCTACTCAATCTTATTTTGCTTTTAGTGTTGCCTTCATAAAAGGATAAACTTTTAGCCTATATAAATAAGTCTATGTCAAAAAAAATCAAAATCACAGTCATAACCAAAAATAATAATGGGTCATTATTAGCATTTGCAAAATACTTCTTTAGAGGATAGCTACCCAAAACATATCAAAATTTCTCAAAGTAAGGTAGACTACTCCCTCGAAGGACAACTACCAAAAGTATTAAAAAAGCACACAAACTTAACCCACTCCCTTAAAGGATGGAAAAATAAAACATTTTAGCAAAACATATCAATTTTTGAGAAGTTTCCCACATCAATCAGCTTGCCCAACCCTCCCAAACAACAAAAAAATAGCAAAAGACCCATTACCAAACATAAGAAAAAGCAAAATAACCATAAAAGCCATGATCAACTTTCATAAGTAGACTACCCACATCAATCAGTCTACACATTATATGACATGGACTTGTTTATACAGGGTATTTAGTAACCTCCAGAAGAGGCATGCTATTCTCACAAGAAGGTTCCATTTTCATCCATCTGCCCTTTGTGCATTATAAGTGAGGAATTTTGAGATTACTCGACATTATGTGATAAAGACATCTTTTTAACCAACTAACGAATGATAATGCAAATAATTTAGAGTGCTTATGTTTCTTAATCCAATCCAACTTTATCTTGTATCAGTCCTTTCCAAAGAAGAAGCATTTCACCCTCTTCTTATCCTCTCATATTGGTTGATATATTCACTTAGGCATTTGTCTCTTGATTATCTTCTCTTTCTCACATCTAGTTTTGTTATTTATCTTACATTATGTGTTTCACTTTTTAAAAAAAGAACCATAATCTTACCGAGATCATCAACTATACACATCACATTCATATCAAGATCAAAACCATAAACATTATTGTTGCCATCACATAATCATATATGAACAACATCACATGTACATACTCATGATCAATAAAACATGAACCATGACATGCTAAACCATAATCATAACCACATCACATAACATTATTACAATCATCACCAAAATCCATAACATCAACATCATATTAACATCATAACATCCATGAATAATGATCAATAAACCATTTTTCACCACACATCTAAATTTAAATGAGGAAGCATATATTCAACATGAATACCATAATCATATCAAACATGAAATTAAATCATCACATCCATACACAACATCATCAAGAACCATAATCACAAATGTCATAAACATCAACCTAGTCACCAAAAACATCACATTATCCTCATAGTCACATGAGATAGCATCAAATCCATAACCAAAAATTATCATAAGCATGAATAAAGAGACATATCATCACATGCCTAACTAGGTGAGTCCACATTCACATCATCATGAGTATAACCATAATAAAAATTACTCAAAACATCAACCATAATCCATATGCAAATATCATATCCATAAATCATGAGTTCATAATCATAAACATCATCATGTATAGAAATATACATCTCTCTCAAAAATATACATCTCACTACATCAGCTTGTAGGCTAGTATTAAAAACCATATACATAATACGTATAATAACCAAACTAAGAACCTAAGGCACCACTACCTCTTGGTGTACCAATATGCATAGAGCCTATCCTCCTATATTTTCCTATCCACATGAAGATGAAACCCACTAGATTAGTGTCACCATACCTACACTAACTATAATCCCAACCCTATACTCACCCCATCAGAGCTCAAATAGATAATGCCTGAAGACTATGGCCTCATAATACTATAGCTCCTCTATATTCACTACATATCTCTACATAGAGATAGTCCCTACTATTGCCATTATTTTTGGTATTCCAACCCCTACCTATAGAATAGAATCTATCTCATGTGTCGGCTAGTAGGGCTACTTTTGCCTAATCCATCCCATCTGTGATAGTGGCCAACTGACCCTGTGTGGCTACCAAGGTTACCTATAATGTTGTCATGGATTCCTATGTTGTGGATAGGGCCACTCATGCCTGATCTCTCTTTGTAGTCACTACCTGTACATATGGGCTAACCCCATGTAATTAAGCCTATTGAGTACCTCTCCTAGTTGGATATACATCCATTTCCTACTGACCACCACCATCACCACCAATATCAGTTTTCATATATAGTTCTTGGTACCATACAGGGTAACCATTCACAAAACCTACATCATCTATCTCTAGCCTTGATAGGAGCTCCACATGATCAATAAAAATGTGAACTAGCTATGGATTGGGTATTAACTAATTATGTATCCTCCCTCTTTTACTTTAGGAATACCCTGAGGATACCCTATACTAAACTAAACTATCATTGCACCTTATCAAAATGTATCAACTATATCTCACCATCCCTCTTACTATAGATCCATTAATAACTCTATAGGGATAGTGTGTGCTAAGCATAGTAAACTCATCCTAAAAAATTGAAATATGGTCTCAAAATCGCATCTCTAATAACAAAGGAATCTAGTAAGCCCCTAAACCAATCTATATCATTAAACCCTCCACCTAGTCTTGAGAGGGAAAAATTATATCTCCACCTCATGAATCCTACCCAGAATCCCATCTGATTATAGCCATCCCATGATAGCCCCATTGGTCATAACACCTAGATGTGCTCATATGTCCAATAATGCAAAATAAATCCAATACTCATATAATACCTCCTATGCGCTTAGAATCCCCATATCTCCCTGTTAACCTAAACCAACAACACAAGGGCCCATGTGAACATTATGTGACCCAAAAACATTTCCACTAGTATCCCTAACAACAAATAAGGGAATCTCTTATTGCTTGAATTAGATACACAAAACACATCACTACTATCATCATCATTATCAATAACTACCTATCTTTATCCCTCTAATATAATGGAGTATATCTAGAACCTCCTACATGCCACCTCAAAAAAATGAGGTCATCTCTATACAACATCACCATGAAATCATCCCAATCTTCCCTTTGAATATGGTAAATCAACTGACCTCGCATGGGTAACCATGTAATGCTATATATATCCTTAGGTAAGATGGGCATCTCACTTATAGGTAGTAAGAAGGTGTTAGTGGTAGGATCCCATCTCTCGATGATCACCATTATCATCACTATGTCCCATGGCACTTGTTAGTAATTCATCATAGCACTAAGAGATACCTCCTCCATATGGTCCCAATTATCTACAATCATCCCTTGATAAATCTTGGTAAAGAACCAAGGCACCTAATCTCACATCCAGATCTACTCATGTGCCTATAATATTCGATAGAAAATAAACTTGGTATTTTATACTATTTTTTCCCACAAACTATGACTATTACACCTACCTCATCCACCATTCAACTCATGATCATTTAACCTGTCTTATCTACAACCTAAATAATCACCCCTTTTGCCTAAATTACCTAGACCTAATATTAACTACTACCTATCACCCTATGCCATTAAACTATCTCCTGTACCTTCATACTTTGACCTTAACTATTCATACCCTTGCTTATTAATAACATTACCTTCACCTTAACCCTCAAAATTAACCTTGCTCTAAAACTTTCAAACATACTCTAATCTTTAAAACCTTTTTTTATTGACCATCAATAGTCATGATGACCATTAATAGTCAGGAGACTAACCACTAATAGTTATCGACCATCGATGGTTAGATATGACCACCAATGGTCACTATGGGTGACTATTGACAAAATATCCATACCCTAACCTCCCAAAAAAATACCCAAACACCATTACAACCTAGCCATTTTTATCTATACCTATGCTCACCCTACTCAACCTACCCTACCCCTCTAATTTCATCTCCATCCTTAAGTTTACCATAGAAACCATACACACCCTAAACTTAGGTTTAATCTAAAATAAACTACATCTATAATAGACAATCAATCAATAAACAAGAAAATTCTAATGCATACTGCATTCACAAAATCAACCTAATATATCAATTTAAAAATAACCCTTACCTCATTATGCAACCATCATCGAGGAGGAACCTTAGGGCCCACTACCTATCCTCATGCCCTACTATGCACACCCTGCATCTTCATTGGTCAACCTCTAGCCCACTCAATCAATCTCACCCAATCACTCACCCTTAACCATAAGCTCTTTTTTCACAACTACCAGAATACTCTTGCCAAAAAGTCAAATAATCAAATGAGCCATATAAGACTTCTAGCAATATTTTTGACCATGCCCTTTAAAACATAACATATGACCATTGATGTTAGGGTGATCGATGATGGTTGACCCTAAGAACCCTAACCATCAATGGTTAGCTTATTAGGGTTTTTTCTTATAACCAACACCTTCTCATTAAAACTTTTTACCCACAAACCAAATCCAATTCCCATAATATGAGATTGCTTTATCTAATAAACATAGATAAACTAATGTCAACCTGACACTAACCATTTTTGGCCCAACTAGCACACAATTTTTGATGACCTTACCTTAGTCCTTTTGATTACACTAACTACTTGCCATGTTGACTAGTTTTTTGAACTTGTGCTATCTTCCACACACCCATACAATCTGTGTCTTCATAGGAGTACTTCCTACCTTGGATACTTGTGAACACACTAACATCACTTAGGGGACTTGAGTTTACAAGTGTAATCCAACCATCACATATGGTTATGTGACCCACTTATCACCCTTCTAATACCAACCTTAAGTTTTACCAATTATGACAACCTAGTCAATACACAATCTTATCTATCACACTTCATAACACTTTGTGTGTGTGTTTGTACTTTAGTCTCTAACCTATCAACCACCAACTAAACATCAATTTAATCAATTATCAAACTTGCACCTATTTATATTTCACCTTATCAACTCTTAGTTTGAGTGGGAATACCTCCTCCCATGCTTAGGATAACCAAACCTTTGACATGCACTCTATTTTTATTGTCAGTTGTTGATACAAACTAAATAACATAAAAGGGTAAAATGTAGACACTATAAAATCATACACTATGGTTCCAAGCATTAAAAACACCCTTAGACTCTCTAGGGACCAACCTTGACCTTTTAACCATAAACCAGACCTAACTCAAGTCATAATTGAGTTACTAGCTAATTCATCTTTTAACCCAAACTAAATTTTGACCCATAACCATCAACAATCACCCTAACCATCGATGGTCAAGCCTGACTAGTGATGATTAGGTTTTCACCATCTAAACCACTAAACTACCACATCACTCCACCTTGATTATCTATAATTATCTTTTCCATTACCCATGTGCATATTAGTACACGTTTGAGTTAAAATAAAAAAGCTAGTTGAACCTCTTATCAACATATTGTTACACCTCTCCTTCCTTATTATAAAGAGAGAGGAAGAGATGGTGAATAGGGATCTATAATTTAGAAATCATCATACACATCCATAACTATCAAGATATTCTTGCATCAAAGTTTTCTTTACAGTTCATTTCTTCTAGCGAACTAACAAGTGCAATAGAGATCTGACATGCTACCACCCATTGACCAACATCTAAGCACTATTACTCTACCAAAATTTCCCTAGACTCCATCAATGATTTTATCATCTAACTACCTCAACTATTAATCAAATCAACAACCAGTAAGTTAAGTATCTATTTTCAATCATTTAGATACTTTGTTTATGTTTTGAAATTAACCTAGCCCAAACTCATCTCTCATAATTCCATTTTATAACCTCATCTAAACAACCTTTTTCTTGACCAAACCTAACCCATAGTAACCATCAATGGCCACCCTAACCATCGATGGTCTATCCCAACCACTAATAGCTACTTTAATCACTGATAGTTACCTTAACCACCAATAATTACCCCAACCACTGATAGTCACTATGTGACAAAATAACAAGTTATTCTCACCTACTAAACCCTAACCAAATCCCATTTTATTTATCCCTACCTAATAATATATCCTTACCCTATTTTATAAACCATATCTAACCTATGTATCATTATTATTACTCTACTTATTGTTATACTGAGTCAATTTTGTCTATTTTTTTATCAAGCACTCCTTGTATTTGATTTCAGTACGTTCTATTATTTATGTAAGTAGTTTATCTTTATCTTTCAAAACTTGATTATTTAAAAGTGTGGATTGATAACCTCCAAGAAAGTTCATGCTTCTTAGATCTAGCTTTCTAGGTAATCCACCCAACTATCTAACTAGTCAACCATTTCTCTAAGTGATTTATTATCTACAAGTCATTCCTCCCAAGCCAAAGAGGAGTATCTACAATCATCTTTATCAACATGTGCACAACATATCAATTTTTTTTACCATACCCTTATCAATTTTATTTTATCTTCCTTCCAAAGAACATAATAAAAATTTCTCTAAAAAAAATATTAGTCATGGGTTACCCTGACTTCCTCCATCTGTGTGAATCACCACTGAGAGGTGCACCATTATGGGGGTTGAGAATGAAATACTAAAAACTACAAATTTTTTATCTCAAAGTGAATAAATGTAAGTGATTTGTATGAGGGAATAAAATACTATAACTGAGACATAATCATAGTGGTTAACCACCACTAGCTATGGTGAGAGGTAACAAAGGAAAGTGGGGGAAAGTTCAAAGAAGATAAAGACCAGTCGATAAGACTAGAGTAAGTCCTAAAACACTGTAGGTAGCTAACAACCCTACGTATAACCATGATGAACAAGAGAGAGAGAGAGGGATTTATAATGGATTAAATAAAAAATCTAGAAAAATGATTAACTAAAAGAAGCACATTAAGTAACTTCTAGCCCTAGGTGCCCATGAAATGGGGCATAGGCCTAAGAGATAAATACGAACCTTGAAAGGGTCTCAGTAACCAAAATTTTGTTGGAGTGAGTCTAAGGAAGCCTTAAATTAAAAAAATGAATGCCATAAATGCATTAAAAATGTGCCAAAACCTAAAATGCAAAGGTTTCATGGTCTAAAATGCAAAAAGCAAGAAAAACTCTAAAAAGAGGAAAAGAGAGAGAAAAGTCAATCACTTTCACTCTTATTTTTAATCTAAGAGAGCCAAAGGAGATCCCACAAGAAACCAAAGCCATAGAAAATCAAACAAGGACATGAGAGAATGTCAGAGATGGACAGGATGGTCTAGGTAAGTTTTATGAATGATTTTTTTGCAAATTTATTCATTTTGGGGGGATTTAGAGGCCCTAGATGCATTTTGACTCATTATACATTATTCAATGGGTGAATCAAATGAAAAAAGGACTCAAAATGATAATCTAGGTGAACTAGATAGAATGTTACCAATGAGGTCTCAAACCATATCCCATGGAGCAAGAGATGGGGATCTCTAGGGCTTTCTAGGGCATCCCGATATAAGTCATGGATTAGGTACTTCTAGGCCATGGGCTAGCCTACCTAGGCCATATTTTTTCCCATAAAATTATGGGATAGGGTAGGCAAGCCCCAAAAATAGCCCTTAGGGAGCTTAGAAGAGCCTTGGAGATCCTAGAAGGGTCCATAATAGGAAAAAAGAAATAATAATGAGCTAGATGGATAAAAATGTTGTTTTTTACTTGCTCTTGCACACTTTTTTCCAATATACTAATCATGTTATTTGTTTTCTTGCTTGTAAAAAAACTTAAAGGATTTAGCATACTAGAGGAGGGAAGACCTTCATAGGTGAGAGAGAAACCAACATAACAAGATGGGCCATGCAAGGTGACCAATTGGAAGAGATTTCTAGCATGGTTGGCTAAAGAGGTAGATTTTCTACCTATGGTGAACTATGATCACCTACAAAGTATATGACTTTGGAGACTATTACACATGCCCTAATTTCATTACTTCAAGGACTTGGTAAATGAATTGGTGACTATATGGAATGTGTTCCAATTAGGGCCTAAGTTAGAGGCCATCCTTGGCATTGAGGATGTCTATCAATTATATGGGGTAGAGCTGATGGGTAGAGAGATAGAACTACCATTGGTACATGATATAGTGGTAATATATCTCCACTTAGTGGGATACCATCCTCAGTAGAATAACCATGGAGTTTATATCACATAGTTATCATCTGAGGTACCCACTCTTAGGATAGTGAAAATAGGGACTATAGTAAGGAGGCTCTACACTAGCCAAAATACAAGGTCACTACCACTCTCATGGATAGTAGTTATCCAACATGTAAAGGGAGGAAAAATATATGCCTAGGGCTTGTTTATTTTATGTGGATTATACCAATAGCTAGATAACATCTGATGCACAGTGGTAGTTGGTGTTGGGTGAATATTTTGTCACCAGCTAACTGATGGGAAAAATAGGTTGTTTCAACCATAGCATAAGGAGATTGATTAGCCAAATGTACAAGTTTACCACATCAAAATGGGACAAATCTCTCCTCTCATCAAGGGGAGGTTCCCTATAAATATGAGGTGCTATATACTATATATATAAGCAAAAAATAACACTCAGGGTAGGACAACACCATCCATCTCTATTTTTTTAGAGATGATGTTCCACAAACAAAGGAGAAATCCTGGTGAAAACACTAATGGCACTTCTCTTCTTTTAGAAGTGGTCTGTAGCTAATAGCAAGAATTATTTTTGGAAAGTAAAAGTAACTGTAACAAGGCACAATAACCAGCAGAATGAGGTGTAGCACAAAGTCTCCACCTCAACTTCCAAAGAGTGAAATATGAAAGACAATGGGGGCACAAAGTCATCCCAAGATCCTTTACACAGAAAAACTGAAAACACACACATTAAAGACAATTGTGGTAGCTCAAAGTCTTCACATAGTTGGCTTCAGAACACCTTCCTGATTACTTCCACTAGTTCTACTTATTTAATTAAATAGACAAGAACCCATTTAGGAAATAGACATAAGAATAATTTCTTCAACAACACAAGCTATTCTAGAACAAAGTCTTAAAATTCACTTGCTTTCTCATTCAAATAATGAAATATGATTAACAACCTGAGATCAAAGTCTCAGTAATGCCTTTCAATTTTAGCAGAGTTTTGATTATGATAACAAAAAGATCTCCCTTTTATAAAATAAGAGATTAAAATATATATCACTCCAAGAAAGACTTGGCACTTAGTTTCATGGAATGGCCCATGCTACATTCAATGCCTTGAATAAATTTTTAGTTCTATCAAGGGACCATGCTATAATAGGGAATCAACCTTAACTGTGGCATGTTAATTCATCTCAAATGTCTCCTTTTGAAGTATGGGCCACCTGGTCCTCTTCCTAATATGTGCATAGCTGTCCACTTCACCTTTACTCGATGGAGAAAAATGGGCCATGTCCTTAAGTGTTTACATGCTCATATGTCTACTTGGTAGACTGTTCCACCTATTAGAATAACTCCCTTATAGATATTTTAGTGTCTCCTATATCTTTTCCCTCTTTCGTATTGCAACTTGAGCTCTTAGGCTATCTTCTTACCTTTAGCAGGCTCTTTCGGCTTCTTCTTCAGCTGGTCGCATAGTTTATTCTTCAGGTTTCATACCATATTTGAAAATAAATAGGCATTTAATTACCTTGAATTTGACATCCACGAGGACGTCACTGGTTGCTAGTCATTTGAACCACATTAAACTTTGAACCTTTGAACCATGAGAGTTCATTGGTTCAATGGTTCAACAGTTTGGGCGGTCCTATCGGCTCCTTGGTTTAATCATTTCCTTGGTTCAATCACTTTATTTCCTTTTTGGTTGAAGCTTCCTTGAACCTTTGAACTTTGAACCATTTTAGTTCAAGGTTCAACAGTTCATTCTCTTTCTCAGAATCCTTTGTTTTTCTAAGTCTCTCAAACTTTGAAATTGCTTTGGATTTCTGTCTTTGGAACCCCCCAAAGGGAAGGTGTCCCTTCAGGCCTTGAGAATGGTCCATTTCATGGTCATTGAGAGTCCCCCACAAGGGTACTTTACCTTTAGGGTCCTTTGGGTGGCCTTGTTCTTCAAATCCTTTAGACAAAATGTTCAAAGGAAATCCTTCAGACATTTTGTTTGAAGGAAATCTTTCCTCTTCTTTTGCCACTTTATGTTGGGCCTTTAAACATTCCTTCAAATAAAATGTCTGAAGGAATTCCTTTAAACATTTTATTCGAAGGATTTCTCTTATGAAATTTTTCCACATAAAATCTTTCTAAAAGATATCCTTTTATTCCTTTTGTTCCTTGCCCTCCACAAGGGCACTTATCCTTCGAGCTTTGGGAGACTCCTTTGAACCTTTCGATTGAACTGACCGATTGAACCGATGATGGTTCAATGGTTCAATATTGTGTTTTTCTCATCCAATCGACTATGTGAGCCAACTACTTTGAACCATTCATTTGAACCATTCTATTGAACCAATTCTTCAAACTTGTCTCTAGAATCTTTTGCTTCCTTCCTTCGCTCAAAGCTTTCTTGAACCTTTGAACCATTTTATTTTAAGGTTCAATGGTTCATTGGTTCAATATTTCTTCTTTAGAGTCTTATTTTCATTAAGTCTTTCAAAGCCGTTTGAACTTTTCGAAGCGGTTGAAATTTTTAAGTCTACCGATGCCGTTGAACCTTTTGGTTGAACCTCGACATTGAACCAACCTTGAAATTGCCTAAGTGTTGGGAACTTGTTTCTTTGTGAGAGGTGACCTATTGAAGTTGTTGAACTTGTTGAACCTACAATTCCCTTAGCTAAAAAAACTTGAATAATTGGAGAATTGGAGTGCTCAGAAAATTTTTTGAGAAGGGAAGAGAGAATTTTGGCTTGCAAGACCAAAATAGTTGATATGTTGTCCCCAAAAATTAGTGACGGATTTTGGGAACAATAGCTAGCTCCAATTTGGGAACTTCTTTCAGTCAAAATTTTGAAACAACTGAGGGGAGTACAAACTAGAATCTCTAGTGCCTTCATGTATTCTATTGGGCTACAGAGTCATGCTACCCAAAAAAGAAAGGTGCCAAAAAATCAAAATGAAAAGCACAAAATAGAACTAAAGACTATACAAAAATTATACATATGTACAAATGATCTTATCTAATACTTCAAGAATTAAAGTGCTTTAAATGCTACCCATTATGAGGCAGAGAAAAGGGTGTGCTATCTTGATATTTCAACAAGAAACTATTTTCACCATTGAGCTGATGAATAGCAAATGGGCCTCTCTATAGGGAATCAAATTTCCAATGCATTCCCTTCAGTTCTCTTCTCTTGTCCCATAACAGAACTTGATCTCCAATATGGAAATCATGGGTTTTTTATTTCTAGTTGAAGAAATTCTTCACCAGACTTTGATGCACAACAATTCAGTCCACCACCATAGTTCACTGCTCATCTAGCTTAGTTAAGCACATGATCCTCTTATCGATGGAGCTTTCATATGTTTGATCTTCGATCACCTTTTCCAATTTTAGTGCTAGAAATTCTAGGGTGATTAGTATCTCTACATTGAGACCATAAAAAATTTGGAATGGTGACATACCATCGCCCTCTTGGGTGTAATTCTATTTTCCCATAAAGCATCAACCAATGTTTTATGCCATGTTCATTGGTTGTCATCCACCAGCTTCCTGATGATGGTTACCAAGTTCTTGTTGCTTGATTCTTCTTGGCCATTTCCTTGTGGAAAATAATTAGAGGAGTGGGAGAGGATAATCCCATAGTAAAAATAGAATTGAGTAATCTCATGGGAAGAGAAACAGGCTACATTATCTGTCACAATTTTGGTTAGGACCCCAAACCTAGAAATGATTTTTTCCTTGAGGAAATTGCATACTACCTATGAAGTAGCATGCTTGGCTGGAATAGCTTCCACCCATTTGGTGAAGTAATCTATGGCTATGAGGACATAATCATGTCCATCACTTGAAGATGGGTTTACAGCACCAATGAAATCAATTCCCCATTACTGAAATGGCTCTTTTATCACCACTAGATTAAGAGGCAAAGAATCTAACTTGGGTCTTCCAACAAACTATTGGCATAGTTCACATCTTCTTACCTATTTGTATGCATATTAAAATAGAGTAGGCCAATAATACCTAGCTCATAGAATCTTATAGGTAGTTACAAGCATAGAAAAATGTCCTTCGCAGGATAGATTATGGAAGGACTCCAAAAGTTGGTTTTATTGCTCTTTATCCACGTAGTGAAGGAACACTTCATCGAGGTTCCTCTTATATAGGCCATTGTCCCACAGGAAAAAGTTGGCAACTTTAAACTTGATAGTTCTCTTTTCTTTACCAGACAGGTGAGCGAGACACTCACCATAAGTAAAGAAATGAGAAATACTCAAATACCACTCATTCATGGTGGAGACAAAGAGGACTATTGGCATGTCTTCAATTTCTACTCCTTCTGGTCTATTATCAGCAATCAATTAGCAAAGACCCCTTCCCTGCACAAGCTTCATTGGTTTGATAACAAGATCAAACTCCTAGATTTTAGAAATCTAATTGCCCTTTTTGGTTCCAAACTCCTGCTGAGTTAATATAGATTTGACTATGGTATCAGGAACCAGGGCAATAATGTGTGAATTCATGATGTAAAAATGGAAGTGCTTCACTGCTTTCACCATTGCATAAGCATGATTCTCTAGATTTGAATATTTTAGTTCATGAGTTTTGAGAGGATAGCTCATGAAGGATATGGGAGATTCCACACCTTATTTGTTCTGTTGAACCAGAATTATTGAAAGTGTGTGCTCAAAAGCATAACTATACATTGTGAAATATTTGGTATAATTTGGACAAACTAGAATTAGGGCATGGATAATAGCTATCTTGATGTCTCAAAATGCCAATTGGCCTTCTTCAGTCCACCTAAAAGTGGCCTTTCCCTTCATCATATTTACAATATGGTGAGTCTTCTCGGTGAACTCAGGAATGAACCTTCATAAAAAATTCACCTTTCTAAAGAAAGAGTGAACTGCAGTGTTACTTTTGGGTAGAGTAAGCTCCTAGATGGATTTGACTCTTTCTAAGTCAATATTTATGCCTTCTTGAGATACAATGTGTCTGAGAAGTTTCCCTTCTCTTACCCAAAAAACAAACTTCTTGGGATTTAGAAAAATGTCATTCTAGTGACATCATTATAGCACTTGTTGCAAATGGTGCACATGATCAAGGCGATGCTTGGAAAAGATAGTTAGGTCATCAAAGTACACCACAATGAACTTACCCATTTCATCTTTGAAAGCAAGGTCCATTTCTCTCTGATAAGTGATGCCAGCATTTATCAGGCCAAATGGCATTCTTCGATACGCAAAGGTGCCCTAAGGTGCGATGAAGGTAGTCTTATGTTGGTCTGCTTCACCAAATTCCACTTGATTGTACCATGAGAAGCCATCCAGCATTGATAACATCTCTAAACTAGTCACCGTCTGAAGGACTTGATCCATGATGGGCAGAGGGTAATTATCCTTTATGGAGGATTGATTCAAATTCATAAAATCCACACAGAAATGAATTTTTCCATTCTTTTTTCTCATAAAAACTATGTTTGCAATCCCTGTGGAATGATAGATTAGGAAAAGTATCCTAGCATTCAGCATTTTCCATATTTAAAATAGAATAGTACCTGATATCTTTGGATTTTACTACCTAGATTTTTGCTTGTAAGGCATCGAATCACTCTTGAGAGGAATTTCATGGCAATTTTTTTCAAGCTTGAGTGACTTCAGATCATCATAGGAGTATGCCAAAACATCCATGTACTCGTGAAGTAGGTCAGTAAATTTGAGTCTCTCCTCTGGAGTAGAGTACTTCCCAATGTTCACCATCTTGGGATTTTCCTTGGTATCCAAATTTATTTGATCAAACTCCTGGGAGGAGCTTGAATCCATTTGTTACTGTTTGATGAACCTATCATGCTTTTCAAATAGTTTCTCAAGGGAAACTAATCCTTTGGGAATTTTATTCCCTTTTAGCTATAGGAATTCTTCACCTACATCTAAACTTGTTTCAGGGGCTGATTTAAATTTTTGAGGCTCACTACCTTCGAAGTGAAGCTGTTTAAAGCTATCTTTTTGTTCCAGAAAGGTGATGATTTGGTTGTCACCATTGAATACTTGCCACTGATTAGAATCATCAAGCACACTTGGTCAAAATACTAGTTCAATAGTGTACCTATCTCCCTTAAAATCTTGGTGAGGAACCAAGAGAGTCATAGAAATAACTAATGCATCATCTCGGTCATTGAATTCTCTGAGTATTACAGAGATACTGAAAGTATCAAAGCTTTCAATTTGATCCCAAACTAGATTGTGGTAATGGCACAATCTCTCATTTTTGTTCTGATACAGGTTCCTAACTTAGAAAACCATCAGCTCAGCATCTCCTTTGGCATGAAGGATGTTGATGCCCCTATCTTAAGCAACCATCAATCTAAGCAGTAGTGATTCATATTTAGTAGTATTGTTGGTGTTGCTGAATTGTAATTTATAAAAAAGGGAAAATATCTCCTTGAGGATATATCAACACAATCCCAGCTTCTGAACTGGTAGAAGAATAGCTACCATCAAATTTGAGAATCTACACATTATCAAAAATTGCTCTTGCCTTAGATTTCTCTTTAATTAAAGGGGAGGATTTATCTGGGCTTGCACTGTGCTCTATTAAGTCTTCTACTATTTTGTCTGAACCAATTTTTAGGCTGTCACATTCTGGAATTTCATCAGACACCACATGAACCTCCTCTATGAATAAGAACTAATTACCCATGCCTGAAGACTCAAATAGAATTTAAGCTTCAGGCACTGATGTTTGCGTGACAACGTATTTTGCCTCTTTCTTAGAGAGAAATCTCTACATGATGCCTTTGAATGGGATCTTTGTTTTAGATAGGTCCATATTTAATTCACCACCAATATCCTTACAAAAATTTTACCCAAGAAGAATGTTGTATGAGGCTGGGACGTCAGCCACTAGGACTGTTATCTTAATTCTCTTGTCTAGGAATGCTACAAATGCAAATTGGGTGTCTTTGATTTCTCCCAAAAGTGGAACTTTTTTGTTCTCCATGGAGAAACATCTCCCAAAGGTCTTGGTTAGTGTGAGTCTAAGATATTCTACCACTTTGACAGGCATGACATTGTCAGATGCACTTGAGTCTATGATGTAATTATTTAGCTGGTGTCCATTTATCAGCAGGGAGACATAAAATGGTTTTGTCTTCCTGAGAGTAGTAGGAAGAGTAATGACAAGGTTATTCTAGGTGGATGTGGGAGTCACCTTTGAAACAGTTGGTCTTGCAAGGATGGTTTTATTCTTCACACATTAAACCAACTTATCTAACTACTCAGGGTTGGATTGCAGGAATTCAAATTTAGACATTTGAATTTTAAATTTCTTGACATGGTTGATTATATAAAATGTCTAAAATGAATTAGGAATAGGGGAAAGTAGTTCATATTTTTCATTTTTAGGAAGGGGGTACTGATCTATGAAATTAAAGTTGAAGGTGAAGGTGTTCTTGAGGTACTTACTTTTTTAGGGATCACTAGGTCCTTTGATTGAAAAGGCAGGATGGTTCCCCACTTAGCAATTAAAATTGATAGTTGAGATCGTTCCTCTATTTTTTATTTATTAGCTTGTTGGGCTGACTGGTTCTAGGACCAGGTGAATACAACGTATGATCCATCAAATGCTTCACCTTTACTTCTGGGTTCATCTTGGTAGTTCAGAAAACCAATGTTAGAGTCACCAGCTAATTCGTCTTCTCCCTCTATGAAGAGATTAACATCATCTTCTAGGTTCAACTCAGGCTAGAAGGAGAAATTAGATTCTACTTCAAGATATCCAATTGTTTAATTGGTTGGAGGTGATTCAATAGCAAGTTTCCCCTGAGGAGGAGGAAGATGATTTGGCTGCCCTTGATTCTTGACAGCATTACCTTGGTATGACTGATTAGGGAATGTCCTCCTTATTATATCTATGTACAAAGGATTAGATGACATCCCTTACACCATTTGCTTTCTAAGATCTAGCAACTCATTTGCCAACTTTTACACTATATGATCAGTGGTGCCTGTAGATGGATGTTCAGAGGATGAAGAAGATTTACCTCTGTTAGGATCTCTCCTTATCTTCCCTGCCAAGATGAGATAATCTTCCACCTCAGTAGCCAAATCTTATGTAGCAGCAAGGTCTATGTGGCTAGCACGTCTCATTAGAAAACTCACTTCAGGCAGCTATGAGTTGATGAAGAAGCATTTGAGATTCTCAGTTGTTGGCTGAGTAATTGTAATAATCTTATTCCTCAGCTTGTCAAATTTGGAAATGAATTCCCTCATAGGTTCATGAGGTTATTTATTCATTTGTATGAGTTGGGGTAGTAATGCATGCACATCTTCTACAGGGTTGAACCTAGCTTCAAATTTTGCTTTGAGAGTGTTCTAGTCAGTCATTGACTGAGCTTATAGGTGGTAGAACTAGTCTGTAGCAGCACCTTGTAATGTCTCCACAAATAGCCTGACTACTACATCCTCATACTCAACACCTAACACATCACAGGCTATGCTGAAGGCTACAATATTTTCATCAAGATAAACTCTCCCGTCGCTAAAGAATTTGGAGAAATTATTTCTTGAACTACGTGGTAGCTCATGTAGAGGTGGAGTTAAATTCAGTGGACCAAAAGAGTTACCCCAAGGGCCTTGAACTGCCATGATTTGAATATGGAAAGGGGGGATAAAAAATCTAGGTGGAGTATGTATAGGCAAAGCTCTTTTAGTAGAGGAAAAAGAATCTCTACCTTGTATTGGTGACCTGGTATTGGTAGGAGGAAGACTCCTAGTTCATTGAAGGTGAAGTTGTGGAGAAAACAAACCAAAATTGCTCTGCTGCACCAACTCAAAAATAGGGTCAATAACACCTTTAGATATCTAGCTTCTTATATAACATGGAGCTACTAGATTGTAAAGCTAAAAATGGATAAGGATAGGGACTGCTTCAATTTGAAGCTTGAGGCTTCAAATTACACAAAATGATCCCCAACAGAGTTTCCAAAAATTGTTGGGTGAATATTTTGTCACCAGCTAACTAATGGGAAAAATAGGTTATTTCAACCACAACATAAGGAGATTGATCAACCAAATGTGAAGGTTTACCACATCAAAAGGGGACAAATCTCTCCTCTCATCAAGGGTAGGTTCCATATAAATATGAGGTGATATATACTATATATAAGAAAAAAATAACACTCAGGGTAGGACAACACCATCCATCTCTCTTTTTTTAGAGATGATGTTCCACAGAAAAAGGAGAAATCTTGGTGAAAACATTGATGGCACTTCTTTCAAAATTGATCTATAGCTAACAACAAGAATTCTTTCTGGAAAGTAGAAGTAACTGTAACAGGGCACAATAACTAGCAAAATGAGGTGTAGCACAAAGTCTCCACCTCAACTACCAAAGAGTGAAATACGAAGGACAATGGGAGAATAAAGTCATCCCAAGATCCTTTACATATAAAAACTAAAAACACACACACTAAAGACAAATGTGGTAGCTCAAAGTCTTCACACTGTTGGCTTCAAGACACCTTCCTGATTACTTCCACTAGTTCTACTTATTTAATTAAATGGACAAGAATGCTTTCAGGAAATAGACATAAGAAAAATTTCCTAAATAACACAAGCTATTCCAGCACAAATTCTTAAAATTCACTTGCTTTCTCATTCAAATAACAAAATATGATTAATAACCTGAGCTCAAAGTCTCAGTAATGCCTTTCAATTTTGGTAGATTTTTGCTTCTGATAATAAAAAGATTTTCCTTTCATAAAATAAGAGATTACAATATATATTGCTCCAAGAAATACTTGGCACTTAGTTTCATGGAATGGCCCATACTGCATTCAATACCTTGAATACATTTTTAGTTCTATCAAGGGGCCATGCTGGAATAGGGCATCAGCCTTAACTGTGGCATGTCAATTCATCTCCAATGTCTCCTTTTAAAGTATGGGCCATTTACTCCTCTTCCTGATATGTGCGTAGCTATCCACTTCACCTTTATTTGATAGAGAAAAATGGGCCGCATCCTTGCGTGCTTGTTCACTCAGATGTCTACTTGGTAGACTATTCCACCTACTAGAATAACTCCCTTATAGATATTTTAGTATCTCCTGTAGCTTTCCCCTCTTTCTTATTGAAATTTGAGCTCTCAAGCTATCTTATTACCTTTATCAGGCTCTTTCATCTTCTTCTTCAGCTGGTCTCTTAGTTTGTTCTTCAAGTTTTGTGCCATATTTGAAAATAAATAGGCATTTCATTACCTTGAATTTGACATCCACAGGGACATCACTAGTTTCTAGTCACTTGAACCACATTGAACCTTGAACCTTTGAACCATGAGAGTTCATTGGTTCAATGGTTCAACGGTTCGAGCGGTCCTATCAGCTCCTTGGTTCAATCTCTTCCTTGGTTCAATCACTTTCTTTCCTCTTCAGTTGAAGCTTCCTTAAACCTTTAAACTTTGAACCATTTTGGTTCAAGGTTCAACGGTTCATTCTCTTTCTCAGAATCCTTTATTTTTCTAAGTCTCTCGAACTTTGAAATTCCTTCAGCTTTCTATCTTTAGAACCCCTCGAAGGGAAAGTGTCCCTTCGGGCCTTGAGAATGGTCCATTTCATGGTTGCTGAGAGTCCCCCACAAGGGTACTTACCCTTCAGGGTCCTTCAGGCAGCCTTGTTCTTCAAATCCTTTGGACAAAATGTCCAAAGGAAATATTTCAGACATTTTGTCCGAAGGAAATCTTTCCTCTTCTTATGCCGCTTTCTGTCGTGCCTTTCAACATTCCTTTGGACAAAATGTCTAAAGGAATTCCTTCAGAAATTTTGTCTGAAGGATTTCTCTTATGAAATTTTTCTGTAAAAAATATTTTTGAAAGATATCCTTTCGTTCCTTTCCCTCCATAAGGCAACTTGTCCTTTGGGCTTTGGGAGACTCCTTTGAACCTTCTGATTGAACCGACCGATTGAACTGATGATGGTTCAACGGTTCAATGGTTCCATGCTATGTTCTACTCATCTAATTGACCATTTAAACCAAATTCTTTAAACCATTCTATTGAACCAATTCTTTGAACTTGTCTCTGGAATCTTTCGCTTCCTTCCTTCACTCGGAGCTTTCTTGAACCTTTGAACCATTTTGGTTCAAGGTTCAACGGTTCATCAATTCAATATTTATTCTTTGGAGTCTTCTTTTCATTAATACTTTCAAAGCCTTTTGAACTTTTTAATTTTGTCGATGTTGTTGAACCTTTTGGTTGAACCTCAACATTGAACCAACCATGAAATTGCCTAAGTGTTGGGAACTTGTTTCTTTGTGAGAGCTTGCCTATTAAAGTTGTTGAACCTATTAAACTTGTAAGTCCCTTAGATAAAAAATATTGAATAATTGGATAATTGGAGTGCTCAGAACATTTTTTGAGAAGGGAAGAGAGAATTTTGGCTTGTAGGACCAAAATAGTTGATATGTTGTCCCCAAAAATGAGTGATGGATTTTGGGAACAACAAGTGGATTGACACAACCTAAATTACTCATGTCCTAAGCTTATGAGAGGTTCCCACTAACATGACCAAGGATACTATATGGTAGTGAGGTGTACCCTATAGTAGAGGAGGTCATGGTATGGCTGCATGGTTTATAGATAGGGTTGGGCCTATGTGAACCACCTTGGATCTAGATGTAATGGGGAGCTACATTAATGATCCCTATAGATATATAGTATGGCTAGATGATGATAAGGTAGAGACTTAAATGGGATTGGAAGAGATCCAACGTCCACAGGGGTCATCTCATCATCATCTAAAGAGATAGGCTCTGGTAGGGTGAGAGAGATGGGCCTAGCCTAAGCTAGCTAGGGATCATCCTAATAGGTAGTTGATATAGAGTGAGGGTATGGTGGTAGAGAGAGGCCACCATGGTGAGGGCCACCACCACTAGGAGGAACATGAAATAAAAGAGGGTTGTAGAGGCCATAAACATTGTGTATTTACTATATATCACTTCATCTTTATACACATCCTTAGTGAGATTTGATATGTGACTAACACACATGATTTATGTGGGTGTAGGAGACCAACCTAGCTAAACTGGACCCCAAATGGACATAATATTGAGAGAGTTATTCATTGATGTGGTAGTGACAACCATGATGGAGTGGGTGCCACATATACTGATAGGAGTAGAGCTACATAATCACTTCTAGTATGCAGATGTGCAAGCCTTAATTGAGTTGGTGAGGGTATGATACTAGATACCATAGCTAGAGGCATAGTTAGTATAGCATGAGGTAGATATAGTAAACTAGAAGGTATAAAAATTAGAGATTGAGGTGAAATTGGTTAGAGTAGAGGCCTAGATTTATCGACTATGGGATGATCTAGCCTAAGATCAAGCTAGAGGAGTTAAGGAAACTAAATCAAGGGTAGACTAGTTGGCTACACTAGAAGAGACCATAGTTCAATTGGCCAATAGGTAAAGATATAGATCTCCATCTAGAGCATGACTACCATATATATCACCAAGTCATCATCTAGTTGGGATTTGCATACGTAGCCATGTATGTGGTAGTTTTTGGTGATTATGAACCTAGGTTGATAGTAAGCAATGTGATGTACCTAAAAAACATGTATTTTTTCAAGACCTATATAGTGTTTTCTCATTATTAGCACGTGTGTATATATGATTTTGTGTGTAATTTTTATTTTTCATCTAATATAGACTACTAGATACATGTGATTAAATAGTAGGAACTATTAATAAAAAACCCACATGCACACATATATACTAATGGCATGGAGGTTAGTTTTGTTAGGAAAAAGGAAAGACTTGTCTTTCCACAATAGGTGACTTTATTGGAGGGCCATGTGGGACATAGACATGAAATGTATTAAGGCATAAACCATTGATCAGGTACTAGAGGGGCTCACGTTTAAGGATTAAGAGACAAAAATCCCCATTCTCTAGAGAGGCAATGATGACAAAAGGTACAAACCACTTTTGTGCAACATTTCCCTTATTACGGTGCTCCATATCAAAAATGAGGATCATATCACCTACCTTAAATTGATGAGGATGTACCAACTTCTTGAATTGATGGAATTTATGGTGTTGGTAAGCATAGTTATACTCAAGAGTAGATAGCCATCTCTCATCTAATTTCTCAAGCTTAGTAAAGGTGAGTGGCACATTTATCCTCATTAGAAATACATCCAAATGGCTTAACACATAATGAAGGGATTAAGACCTCTAAAATAATTACAACCTTAGACCCATACATGAGAGAGTATGGGGTTGCCCCTATGACCATTCAGAAGCTAGTTTGATAGGCCTAAAGGGTAAGATATAGTAGGAGATGCCAGTCCCTCTTAGACTAGGTAATGGTATGGATAAGCATCTTATTCAAATTTTTATTTGAAGATACTAGTTATCGATTTTCATGGGGGTAATGGGTAGAGGAGAAGAAGATCTTAAACCCAAATAATTCAATGAGCTCACACATCTCAAGGCTTTAGAGGCTTGAGCCATTATCAACCATAACAAGAACCTTATACCTATAAATAAGCTAGTTTAGGATAAACTT
Source organism: Torreya grandis (assembly GCA_037957365.1). Classification (NCBI taxonomy): domain Eukaryota; kingdom Viridiplantae; phylum Streptophyta; class Pinopsida; order Cupressales; family Taxaceae; genus Torreya; species Torreya grandis. The sequence continues at coordinate 2,164,174 of JARHVA010000665.1, read as the reverse complement.
GGTGATGGTCTTCCCACACATGTCATTAAGAGGCATGACATCAACCCACTTCATAAAGTACTCAATGGTAGTGATGAACCATCAATGGCCATCATAAGAGGTGGGTTTGAATGCACCAATAAAGTCAAAAACCCAAACCAAAAAAGACCAAGGGGAAGAAATAAAGTTTAAAAGGCCAGTAAGGGTATTTATGACATCCTCAGTGACTTAGCACATCTTACATTTCTTGGCATATTAGACTACATCCTTAATGAGAGTGTGTTATTATTATCCCATCTTGATAATATGTTGGGTGGTGGATTTCCCTCCTAGGTGCCCACCACAAATGCTCCTATGAGACTCCTCAAGTGTGAGAGGGATATCCTCTAGAGTGAGGCACTGCATCAACACACCATTATGACCCCTCTTGAACAAGATCTCACTAATGATGACATAGTGGATGGCAAGATTATGAATTTTATACCATTTTTGAAAAAATAAATAGATGGGATAATATTAGTCCTAAAGGTAATAGACAATGTCTTGATACTAATTACAATTAGAGACCTCAACATGGTCGACAGATTAGGCCATCTCATCAAGAAAGGAATCATCAACAACTTATGCATTAGGGTTGGGTAGTGGGCACTCAGTGAGCTAGTCATCCATAGACAAGCCCTTGGTGGACTTTTGGTTAATGATGCAAAGGTCAAACCCTTGAAGAAGCATGATCCACCTCACAATCCTACTAACAAGATGTGTCTTGTTAAGCAGGTAATAAATTGGATTAGACTAGATAATCACATTGGTAATCTATCCCAATATGTAATGTCTCAACTTCTTCATAGTGAAGATGAGAGAGAGGCACTTATGCTCAACAAGAGAGTAGTTAAGTTCATGATAAACCAACATTTAAGATATGTATTACATAACTCTCTCTCTCTCTACTAGTATCATCCTTTTGGCATAGCATACCCTAATGGAAAGATAAATGATAGAGGTGTATAATATGAACTCATGCCCCTAAATATGTGCCATTAGGATGGAATGATTATGAATAAACTACTTCAATTCCTCAAAATCCACAAGGACTTCTATGGACCACAAGAATAAAGCATCCTTGTGTAAGATAAATGTGAGGGATATGGATTTGTGAGCATACTCCTAAAGGAAACATATGAGAAAATTGAGTCTTACTAAGAAAGACTCCAAATAGATGAGGCTATGTGGGGGAGGCATCTTAAGGATCACCTTGATCTTTTTAGGATCCACTTTAATGCCCCTCTAAAAAATGAGGAAGCCAAGAATATTTATAGTGGAAACACCAAAAATACACTTCATAGGGTTGAGACTGATGTGATACTCTTGGAAATGCTCAAAGATGATCCTAAGGTCTCGCACATGATCATCCCACTTATGGTATTTTACAAGGAGATCATTGACATAACATTGAATGATATTATGGATAAGGTCATGGAAAATATGGGTCATGGCATGATGATACATGGCCCTAGAATTCTTTAAACCAAAATTAATGATGACATAGTAGAAGGTACTCCACAGGGTAGTGAATATCTTCTTATGCTGTTCTTCAAGTGCAATCCAAATTTGGTTGTACCCAGAGAAACCATCCATGATATACATGATCTCAAAACTAGTGGTTGAATCAATAATTTGGTCTATCAAAGGAGTAGGAAAGTTATCCTTTGGGTAGGCCATATTGAGATCTTTAAAGTCAATGCAAATCTAAATAACTCCATTCCTCTTGAGAATGGGAACAATGTTGGAAATCCATCAAGGGTAGTCAATAGCTTAGATAAAGCCAACTCAGATGAGCTTTTCAATCTCTAATTTAACTAATTAGGATAATTTAAGAGCCATTAGCCATTACTTTTGGTAAATGGGTTGGGTCCCATTATCCATAACAAGATTATGGATAACTATGTCTAGATTCATGCCCTTCATATCATCATATTCCCAAGAAAATACATCCAAAAATTCATGAAATAAGGTGAACAAAACATCTCATTCATCTAGAGTGATGTTGATGTTAATATTTATGATATTAGGCATTGATGAAGTGCCAAGGTTGATATCTATATATCATTAAACATCCATAACATTGCCTTCTTTAAAACACTTAGGCCCATGAGGGAGAGACTCATCTAACACTTCAGGTTCAAATGCCATGACATTCATCATAGGAATGCCTGGGGTTGGTCCATCTTTGAGAGAACTATCCAAACTAAAATGATCAAGGGGATAATGATACTTATATCAAGCTCACATGATCTTGATGTAATCCTTTCTCTCCTTAAATAGGTTGTCTATCATAACATGAATGAAATAACACTTGAGATCAAACTCATCCACTCTACTAGTCTTAATGGGAGACACATGAAGAGAGTATATACTATGATGATCAAAGTGAGATGCAAGGGGAATCTAAATATCTAGGTAAACATCCTAGAAAAGATATCTAAAAAGAGATGTGTTAGCTTGATGTCACAGAGTGGAAGAGGGATTCAACTGATGTGTGCTAAACTCTGAAGGAATGAACACTGGTTGGTACTCAAATGGATCAAAATGTTCATCCTTGAAGAAATGAGACTCAAAAATAGGGGGTGTATGAGAATATACAAATTCCAATGAGGAGATAACCAAATCCTAGCTTGAGGGCTTGATTTTTATGTAGATCAACACCTAAGGATCTAGGTCAACCTCCATGGTTTGAACCTCACCTTCATGAACAAACTAAACCATGGAAAACATGGCCAATGTGATGACCTAGATGGTGATGGTCCAAGGATGGTCGAGAATCATATTTTATGAAAGATCAAGGTCTAACACATAAATCTTGATTCTGACTATCTTAGGGCCAAACTTGACCCAGAGCTTCATTTTCCCCACTAGTGTAATTGTGTTGTTATTGAAACCAACATAGTTATGGAGAGAATCAAAGAAATTATTTTGATTGATCCTGATATTGTTGAACCCACACATGGGCATGATATTCAATGATACTCCTTCATCAATGATGCACCAATTAACACATCAATCATCAATATAAGTCTCGATATAGGGAGATAAATGATCCCTCTTTTCCATATTCAAAGCATCTGGTAAAGAGGCTAGGTCAAAATATAAGATAGGAGGATGATGGTGCTCATGTGCATCATAGTTGAATAATACTTTGACATCATCATGTAGTGAAACCTCATAGGAGAGACCAAGTTCAACAAAGATGAGACCTCTTTGATCAGGGTAAAGGTGAAGAAGCTCCTAAATGGAGATTCCAACTAATAGGCCCTATAACTCTTCTATGATGGAGTAAGGATGTGATATATCTTTGGGAGGAATGTTATGCATAAATTAAAATTTAACTTTAGGGTTCCATATGCTCATGGGCTAGATATGGGCTAGATAGGGGGCCTAACACCACTGATCTCTCCAACATGATTTTTGGCTCAACTGAAGTTCATGTTGATAAAACACTCATACCTAGTAGAGTCTATGTCAATAGAAAGAACAACATTATTTATCTCATGCTTGAATTTTCCTCTTGGATTATCCTAGGAGGAATTAGAAGAGGTGGAAGAGTAAGAAGGATAATGTGGGGCCTTATCCTTTGTTTTCTTCTTTTTCTTCTTATTTTCCTTATCATGGTCAAATAGAGGTTCCTTAAAAACATTCAACTTACGGTTTGGATCTGCAAGAGGATAAATCTATGATGTAGGTGAGGCTTTCCCACCAAACTTTTGGGTAGCACAATTGGCATCATCATGCCCCTTCTTCTAATGGAAGTTGTAAAACTTGGTGGGGTCATACAAGAACATCATCTATTATTTTTTTGGTGACTAATTTAGATTCCTTATTTTTAGATGGCTTATTTTTTAGATCATTTACCTCATCACTATCCTTTTTGTATTTCTTCTCAGTGGGAAAGTTAGTGACACCATCATTGGTCACATTATGCTTGTGATCATGCAAAGAGGATGATTGTTGGGTTGGTATGGGTTGCATGCTTGCATGCACCCTAAATACTTTGATATTAGAAAACTCATTAATAAATTAATCATAAGAGGTGGCTTCATACTTGAGGACCTCAAGGTGAACCTCCTACCTAAATTCTCGCATGAACATATTATAATTATAGTCATCTAAGAACCTAGTCTTGTATGTATGAAAATTTGAATGCCATCTACACACAAAATCAAAGTTTGACTCACCCTCGGCTTGTGTCATGGAGGTGAGTGACTAGATACCAAGGTTAAAGGGTTTATAAATATAAAAATATTGGAGGAAGTATTCTAGAATGAGATGAAAACTAGAGAGAGAATCTAGAGGTAGATTTTGAAACCAAACAAGAGATTTGGATTACAGAGAATGAACAAAAAGATTCAACATCATGCCTTCATATTATTACCAATATATACATGCCATATCATGAATACCATAATATGATATATAGGACTAGAGTTCCATGTCCCATTAAATGTATGTAGTTTAGGGATAGGAGTAGGAATGGGAATAGCATGCACCCATGGGGCTAGAGGATTCTAATGGAGATCCTCATAACCATGGTCGATAGCATAATGGAGATGAACTCTAAGAGGGGCATCATGATGGTGATGATGTTGCCTATGCCCATAGGCATCACCATGACCATGACCATGGAAAAGATGATGTTGAGGCAGATCTTGATAGGGAAGATGTTCATGGTGGAAATCATCTCTACCATGGGGTAGATAATAGCCATAGGAAGTGTGGCGGTCCCCATAGGGATGATGGGAAGACATGGAATTCTCATGGAAATGGTCATGATGACCAAAATATCCACACTAATGATCACATTCCATCAATCAAGGGCCAATTGGTGGGTGTTGATTCTCTTAATAAGCCTCCCAGAGATCTATAATCCATAAATGATGATCCAAATCATCACACTCATTATAAACTCTAAGAGAAGGAATGGGAAGATGGGAGGACCCCATGTGATGGGGATACGTTACTGAGTTGGAATACTTATGACCCACATCATGGATATGAGGATGTTCTTTATCTAAAGTTTATAGTACGGAAAGAGGTGGGGAACTCATGCAAGAACTAGTTAAATAACTCAAAATTGAGCAGATGTGAGCTCTGTTCCCAAAGGAATCACACTAATAAATCCTAAGGGGATAAGGATATACTTCATTCACCTAAATATGTCTACATCAATCATCAATGATCACTCATAGCTCATCAGGTCTTGGTCACACAAATGGATCCTCATCACCTCAAATAGGTGAATGATATGTGGTATGAGGCTTAAGATAAAATATCCTTAGATGAATGAAGCTCAGACTGGTAAAAAGGAAACCAATTTCATTGGTTATAGTCCTTCCAATCTTGTTCCCTTTTGAATAGAAGAGGGTGTAGATGACCATGTTGGGTTGAGGGAAGCTCTTGGATCATATGATGTCTATAGTATTCTATTGTATACATGGTTTGATCATGAGTGAGCTTAGGGATGAGACCTAGAATATACTAGGATTGGAATCCCAAGGGTGGGAGATCAACCATGGATGTAATGAATCAAGATCAACATGAAAGATAGCATAAAAGTAACACCAATGGATAACCAATAATGAGAAAAACATGAAACCAAAGTAGGAAGAAACAACCAAGGTGAGAGACAAAACACAATTGAAAGTAAATCCTAATAGCTAATAGAGGGGAGTTGGCTAAGATATCTCTAAATGGGATAGAAATAATGTGAAACTATATTTGATTTCCCATTGGGCATGCTAAAATGTATTTCCAAGAATTTGAATAGAACCACCAATTTTTGGTAGGGTGCTAAAGAAAACCACTAAGAGACTAGAAGGCTCAGGGATTCTATGGGCTACATGAGGTCTATAGTGGCTATGTATTTTGTTATCATGTATTAGGTTATATAAAAACTTATGAACTAGGTTAGGGATATCATGATTAGACACACAAAGGATGCAAGTATCTCAAAGATCCAACTACAATAACACAAGTAGCTAAGACTAGACTATTGATTGTATATAAATTATAGAAACAACAATACCAAATAGAGAGAGATAATAAATAAAATGTAAATATAGATTCTAAGGAACTTTCAAGCCAAATGAAATATATTTTAAGGAATAAAGATGTTTTAAATAAGAGGTTGAATAACATGCTTATTCTAGGTTTGAGTTATCTTTCTAATTCAACACTATTATTTTCTAACAATGCAATGTTCTAGTTTAACAAGAGAGGGAGATTGTTTAAACAAGTTATCTAGTTCTTTTTAAGAATTCAAAGTCCTAATTGTAATATAAATGTTTCCAATGTAATCATAACATGTAATGGTAAATATTTCAAGCAATGAAGATATCTTGTAACCACATATGAATGCATAAACTTTAGAAATTATTCTAAACAATTCACAAAATAACTAAATCACCAAACCCTAGCATATATACTACATAAAATAATGGAGGTTCAATTTTCATAGTAAATTTCCCTTAGATCAAGCTCAAAGAAGATGTGCAGATGTTCTACCAACTAGAAATCCAAACTAGGAAGCAATGTAGGAGGAAAACCGAGCTATGCGCAAGCTGAAGTCCAAACCAAAAGCCAAGAGCAAAGGAGGAGGTCAAGTGAAAACTTGTTATGGTGTAAGATATTCAACCAAGTACACAAATCAAGTGGAATTAAAAATTTAGAAGCTAAAAGAAATCCAAAATGAAGTAGAAATAATTGAGAGAAAAAATGGAGTCTCCAAGAAAATGTATAACATCATATGGGATCCTCTATCACCAATCAAGCTCAAGAGTGGAAACTATGAATCAAGAGAGATTAAACAAGGCATGAGATTCAATAGAGTGAATAATAATCAAGAGAGAGTTTGGAGAGAGAAAAGACCAGCTCAAATGAATGAGAATGAGGCATATATCCCAACCCTAATCTACCAAAAAACCTAAAACAAGCCATTTTTGACCATTTAGGTCCAAACAAGCACTTTTCATGTGTTCTACCTAGGCATCAACCTAGGCCACAAATTTTGTAAAGGTAACATGCAACCTAAGCCATATGTTTCCTTCACACAATCTATAGCTTGGGTCAAAAAAGGGCTTAACTAGTCAATGGGCTCTACAATGGCCCCAGGGGATCCTTTGAGGGCTTGTTTTACATGGAAAAGGGCCAAAATGGACTAAGGATGTGTGGAGGATAATAATATGATGCATGTGAGTTCTAAGCTAGTGGAAAATGTTTCAAAGTGGGATGAATAGGGTGGGTACTCTATAAGTGAGATGATGTGTAATCATAAGGAGGATTAGGGTCTTGATAATTATGATTACACTATCTATCTATAATTTATCTCAAAAAACTTGAACAAATTTAAATGATATATTACCTCTTTGAATGTTACCTATTACCATCTCCCCATATACATGACCATTGAATAGGTTTCTCTATTAGATCATCCTCTAAGCTCCTAATCCATGGGATGCCACCCAATTAATTCAAACCCTAGGGTCACCACCCATGCCCATCTCAAGCCTCACTTTAGTGGTGTCTCTATTGACTAGCTTTACCCTAGGCCGACTGATGGGTCATCTTAGATGACCACCCTCTATGCTTTCTCTTACTACTAGAAATTACATCAATGGTGTAACCAATGTGGTTGCTACTCCTATTATGGTACTAGATGTGGTACCTTTGACACTACTATATCCACATCCATATCCTCTCTAGCTATTAACTATTGCGATCAACATGTCTATGATATCTCACACTATGATCTAATCTCTGATCTAGCAATTGGTGGTCCCACTCCTCATATCCCCCTTGACTCTCTTATATGTCTAGCCTAAAATGTGAGCACCACTATCATATCCACTGGGTGAGGGAGTCCAAATTATCCTAATATGATTTTCATTAGATACATTTTTATCTACCAAGTGTATTGGCTTATAATCTATGCTCATGCCAATGTTGGTGCCACTATTCTCAAACTCAGACACACTATCATGATGTACCCATATGGATGTCACATGATATCTTCTCATGTGATTTTATATAACACTAGCATGTGTGGCATGATATGTGACACCTAAACTTGCCTCTATATCTGTACCCAAGGCAACTAATCATCAATCATGTGAGGTAACCTAGATGGTCAGTACATCAAGAACCTCTCGTATATCTATGCACTTAATAAAATCATCAGCCCCATGGTCTTCTACCCTCTAGATAGTTTTCTATATAAATCATACATGAGCTAAACCCAAATGATAGATCTTATATTATATATTTCCCCCTATTCCAAAATCGACTAGCATAAGGCTATCACATATAGTAGTACCTTGCCATCTGACTTGTGACACAACATCCATGTTATCACAAGTCCTATCACTACTTTATATATATCCAAAATTTGAGCTATATAAACATTAAATAAGATCACTCTTAGCCTAAGATATATCCTATTTTATCTTATCACCCATAAATCTAAGGCTCATTTCTCCTCCTATCTATCTGGTACCCTTTTGACCATTAACATCCCTTTTATTAGAAGTCCAATCATATCATGGAAATCCTTTAGGGTGATACCCACCTCGATCATATCCCCATCCACCACCCATTTTAAAGTATTATTCAAATGTTTCTAATAACATGAATACTACATCTATAATCAATAGCATTTGGCACATCTCCATAATACCTCATAGACCTGGTGTGACTAACATAGCTCAGTCCTCCACTATCAATCTCTCTAACAAGTTTGGTATCCATGTTGTGTCCACTAGTCACCAAAATATTATATGCACCATACAATCATAGAAAAATAAAAGATGTATTAGACCTCCATGTCACTTATAATCAAATACATTCTTTTTAAATTTTAACAAAAACAAACCTAATTTTCCTTAATGTATCCATTTTTGACCAATTTGACCTATTTTTGCCTACTTTTCCATTTCATTACTCAGTCAGACATTCTGGGCCTTTCAAGTACTATTTCAACCTATATTTTCATACTATTATGGCCACTTAGTCAAACACTAAGTTGACCAAATAGTCCTAAGTTGACCATGTTGACTTAACAAACTAAGTTGAGCCTTTCATTTCCCTCCCTTAACACTAAGTTGACAATATGGTTCAAACAACTAAATCGATAGTGAGGAACTAAATCAAAAATTTACATAAATAAACTAAGTCAACACACACATACTAAGTTGGCAGTGTCAAATCATGATTTTCAACCTACTAGGTCAATTGGGTCAACCTAGTTGGTTGAGATTGCTGACTCTTTTCCCTACTTATAATAAATGCCTTCAATATTTATTACTCCAATTTATTTAAACCCATTTCCTCTTTCAGCCTCTAGTACCACAACAACTTCCTAGGGTTTATTCCAATTGTTATAATTGGTCTAATTTACAAATTTCTATAAAATACCTAATTTCAAATAAAATACTCAAAATAAGTTTGAAATTCTTAGTTGCCTACTTGTGATGTACTTGTTATGGCCGTTAGGCATCCATATTATCTTGGATATCATCTCCTTTCCATCTTAGCTCTTTTTTTCTTTTGTTTGGTCTTTCTAAGCTTTATTTTTCTCTCCAAATAAGTCAAACAATAAGTAAATGAATTTCTTTTCACCCTTTTTAAACTTAATATTCACAAGTCTTTACCTTTCAAATATTTACCATAAGATTCCTTATTTAGATCATATCTTTTTTTTTACTCACTCATTTTTTGAACCATAAAAATTTATAGAATCATGACATCATAGTGAATATTTTCAACTAATATATGCCTATATTCCAATTTTTTTGATTTTATACTCTTTTTTTACATTAATCTCTACAGGCTTGCCTAATGTTCTTCACATAGGATGCCTTCATTTCTCTTGTAATCTCCTTCGTTATCTACAACACTAAGATAAGTGAAGGTGTGTGTTTTTTAGTTCTATCCTTTTATTTACCTTATTTTCTCCTTACCAAATTTTACTTAGCATTAACATTATGTGTCATCATGTTCTATTCTTGAAGCACCATCCCATATTTGACTTATGTGACATGTGATGAGCTTCAAGTGGGGTATATGTATACACATAATATTTTAAAACTTTTATCACTTACTAACACTTTTTATCTTGTAGGAATACATCAGGTCTCAATATCTCTAAGTGCATGCCTTAAGGGGTGCACCATTAAAGGGGTGGGCAAGCTATTGGTGCTTCATAGGATTTTTATCCCTTTTGTCACTTGTTATCTACACACTTATCTCTTAAAAACCATATCCATAACCTTGTTATTTTTTATTGTATACTCCTCGGTCATTTCCCACCTTTTGTCCCCCTTTTCCTATCCTAAATCCCCTTTTGACTATTTATAAGACTAGGTTAACTATGTTGACCTTTACTCTTATGGGTGAAATTCATATAGGCTCTATATTGGCTCTTGGATGACCTAGCCCATGACTTAGTGATTTTTTATCCATAACAATAATAGGTCGATTGGGTCATCCTTATTTGCTAAAACTTTTTAAAAGGCTTAGGGTTATATATATATATATATATATATATATATATATATATATATAAGAACATTTCACCATTATTTAGAGAAGATAAGAATAAGTAAGAACTATTATGCATTTTCTTATCCACCATTCTACTTGAGGAAAAATCTAAGGGTTTCATACTTTCTTCAAATATACACATCTTATCTTATGGAGAAGTCTTTTGGATGCATTGATAGGTTGTGTAGCCTAGAGATGATTTATATTTGTCATCCTTACATACCACAACAACTTCTTCCAAATCACCTTGGCCAAGGGAAATATTGAGGCTCAAAAGGTTCATCTTAAAAGGTAAGTATTCATAACTTTGTTCCTCCTTTGTAAGAGGAGATAAATATGCATTTATACTTCTTTTCCATGCATTAGGATTCTGTATATATTGACATGAGTATATGTATTCTATGCATGTTTACTTTTCTTGTTTATTACCCCCACTTTGTACCACAAGCTTTGATGAGCACTAGATTAGATTTATTTTCTTTACTTGTTATTAATATAGTGAACATGAAAACATATGTCCTAGTTAGGGTTATTACATGATTGTTCTTGACTAGAGGTTTTGGAACCCTCCCTACTATTATTTATTATGATAAAATATCCTCTAATGAGGTCTAGTAGATCCCCATATTTACCATGTTCTTGATTGTGTAATGTATCCCCAATTGAAAGTGTAAGTATGATCTATCCTCTTTGAGATAGGATTGATTTATAGACATGATGCATTTTTAATTTCATATAAAAAGTAGTTTTTTTTTGTGTAGGATAAATATGGTTATTCTAAAAAAACACCACCTATGAATATAGTAACTATTAAATATTGTTTGCATGGATGTTTTTTGTTTTTTCACTTTGGGATTCTTCCATAGAACATGGAATTTTGATTGGACCCATGTTAAGTAACATTTTTAAATTAGTATATAAATATTAATAATACCACATTTGTGTTTATAATTTTCATTTGATAATTTATCTCCCTCCTTTATGTGGGGAATAAAAATTTGATACTTAGAAGGGGATATGTTAAGTTCTGTAGGATGAGTAAGGATGAATGAATCATATATATTCACACCCATATATAAATGTGTAAATGACTCATATATATTATGAAATATTGTTTATTTTAATGGGTAACAAACTACTCTACTAAAAATAAATTATAATTTCAAATTTGAGGGTCTAAATGCTAGTTTATATTATGTACTTTTGTATCAAATCATATAATATTGAAGGGATTCATCATCACATTGATTAGAATTGTGTAAATGTTCTAATGTAATTTTTTTCACCTTATGGATATTGAAATCCATGAAGAACACATCATGTAATTGTGAAAAAAGGGTTAAGGAATATTTTGGTAGGATATGTAACCAATTTTGAGCCTCTTTAGAAATGCTCATGTGGAATAATTTTAGCAATAGTTTGTCATCTTTTTATTATTGACCAAAATAATGTACATAGTTAATCATGTGGTCAAGTGGGTCCTTATGACTCAAAATGAGAGCTAAATATAATAGTTCAAGATCTTGTGGATAAGCATATTTAAGTATACATTTTGAAATAAGTTGATTGTTAAGTGAAGTCACATTTACATTAGTATTATGGAAAGCCATTCACATTTGAAGTTCATAAACCTAATTTTGAAAGTCCCCAATAGTGTTCATCATAGAATTAAGATACTCCATGGGAACAATAGTTTTTTTCATATGTGTTATCATTGGTCCCAATTCACCACATTTTTTCAATTGAGGCATATGAATATCATCATTCGTATGGATAACAAGTATAAGTTCATGATCACTAAGTTTAGGATATGTCAGTATTGGTATTGGATATTTGAATTTTGGTACTTTTGGTATATAATTTGAATACATTGGACCATTGAAATCATTTTTTTCATTCCTTTTATAATTAGTTTATAAATTATTCATAATTTCCTTATATGTTTTTCATAACTTTTGACAATCGTATGAAGGAACATCTTGGCCATATGCATTCATTTTTATGGTAGGGGGTAAATGAAGGGTTTGATTAAATGAATTTCCTTGTTGGTTACTCATGTATTTTTCTAAAAATCTCAAGCCTTAATAATTTGTATTATTATTAAGAGATATAGGGTGGGTTACACCCTGTTCATGTTTTCCCAATCCTTGGACTTTGTATCCTAACTTTAAAAAATATCAAAGGCCAAAATTAAATAATGGTGGTGTAGGAAATATGTGTCAAGGCTCTTTATCTTCCTTAAGATGGAACAAAACATCTATTAAAATTGTGAGAGCATGAACCTAATTATAGAGATGGCGGCTAACACCATTCAAAGATTAATTATTTAAGGCTTTAACACTTAGAATAATACAAGAGTAATAAATTTTCATCCCTTCCTTAATACACATATTTAGAGTTCATAATCATAATCATCAAATTAATTTTTTTCATCTATGATGAAAGAGATAAATAACACAAAGATTAGGACAAAGCAAGAAAAAATCATCTTAAATGGCATAATTAGGTAAGGATGATGCTCAAATATCATGTTCACCAAATTTTTAACCCTAAATTTAGATAAGGATCATAATTGGGTAGATAAGGTTAATAATATATAAATGAAAATACACAAGGGTGATAATCAGATCAATAATAGGCTAATAGGGTGATAAACTTAGATATAAACATATGTTTAATTCATTAAATTGAAATAGACTAAAAATAATAAGTATATCTATGCTAAATATGAAAATGATAGAAGTAATGTATTTAACTTGTTCTGATGCTAATGTAGTTATGCATATAGAATACATAGGAACTAGATTGAAAGATGATTCTAGAATAATTATTATATTTATATGGAGTGCATTTGGAGCTATGGAAATTAATGTCAACCCTAGATAGTTACATTGATGGTATTGTCTAAACTTAATGCAAGCTTCCTGTACTGAATACACTACTGGAAAGGATGCAACCACCTGGATGATTTTGAGTTTGAATTTACCTTCATTTAAATGCATCAAATCTAGGAAATGGACTATTGCTCCTCAATAATTTGAAATACCCTAGTTCTTCATCTTCATAGTGATCTTTGGGGAAAATGGGTTGGTGTGCACATGGTTTCAAGATGACCCTAAAGACCCCTATGTTAATGAGCATTACCTACATAGCCAATACTCTAAAGAGGCCCTCAGACTAATGTATTTCTCCCTTATGTGTTATCTTGTTTATGAATTATGAAATATGTGTAAAATAAGTATAATAGTGAAATAGCTTGTAACTTGGAAAATCAACCTCTTAGGCTGATCCTTTAATAATTCAAACCTGTGTATGTGTTTTCCCTATGACTAATATGAAAATACAATAAAATATGGAAGCTTTGATTTATCAAGTGATTTATTGAATGCTTTGATAAGTTGAATTAATCTTTTATATGTTTTGTAGGTGAGGAATGAATGAGGGTTGATCTTATATTTATATCAATCCATTTAGAGAAAAACTCACATTAAATAACATAGGTTGACCATTACGATACATTTCATTTATAAATTAGATACTTTAGGGCATTGTACACTTGCATCAAAGTAATACATTAGCATTGATATAGGTGTCTATCCTAGATGTTAGTTTCTAGGGAGAAATAAAGTAGGTATAGACTAAGAACTTGTAGAGGTGGAAGATAAGCATATTTTAGAAAAGATGGAAAGTTTGGGTAATAAACATAATACTTGTTGGACCAAGAGATAGGCGAAGGGGCACAAGATAAAGTGTATGTGAGACTTTAGAAAATGAAAAAGTTTTATAACTAAGAATAATAACTAAGATTTAAGTTTGATGAACATACAAGAGTGAGGTGCTATATAAACTATAAAATAGTGTTTACATCACCCTACTTGTATCTCCACTCATTATTTCATATTACTCCAAGATTTTGTCCAAAAAAGTACACAAACACATAAAGTAAAATTTACACCACAAGTTTGATTAATTTTTCATCATTTGCTAAATTTAAGTTTTCCTCTAATCAAAGAAAATTATGATGCAAAGTTGGAACAACTATGGTGCAAAAAAATGATACAAATTGCACCACATTTTCATCTAATGGGATTTATTATTATTTTTATTCATCCATGTTGGAATATTATATAGCCCTTTTCAAGTATAATTTTCATTAGCTAAGTGTCATTTTCAATTTTGGAGAGTAGAAAGAGATATAGAGTGTGAAGGAAAAAAAAACTAGCAACTTTTCATTTTAGGAGGAAAAGTAAATTTAGTGTCTCATTTTTATTTTTTATAGATACATATTACCGAAATAATAGTTTATATGATATAATATATTATTATTTGTGATATATTATTGTGTAAATTAGGGCAAATAAGTGAAATTTATGAATTACATAAATTAATGAAATACATGGTAAAATTTGAGAAATTAGATTTACATTTAAAAAATAAGTAAAAAAATTTAGATGATAGAATAAAATTAGATTAAATTAGAGAAATTAAAGGCACATTTTGAAAATGATATAAATACATAAAAATGTTGATAAAAATAGGAAAGTAGTTAAAAATTTAATGAAATTTACGGAAGTTAGAGTAAAATTAGGTTAAACTTATGAATTGAGGGAAGTTAATGACAAATAAGGAAAGTTAAAGAAATTGGGGAGATAAGGGAGAAATACAAAATTTAATGAAACTTGGATAAATTATGGTAATTTTATTAAATTTGACTAAATTTAATAAAATTAGTCCACCTGAAGAAATTATGCCAAACTTATGAAATTAGAGTATTGGTGACAAATATGGAAAATTATAGAAATGGTAAGAATTGTTTAAAATTACATAAACTAGATAAATTATAATGAATTGAGGGGGGAGGTGGGAATAGAATAAAATTAAGCCAAAGTTGATTAAATTAATGACAAATATGGAAAATTAGAGATATTGGGGAGATTAGGAAAAATTATGTAAATTAATGAAACATGGGGAAATTAGAGTAAAATTTTCTCAAACATAATGAAATTAATGACAAATAAGAAAAATTGGTGAAATTATAGAAAATTACTTAATTAAATGAAATAGGGAAAGTTCGAGTAAAATGGTACTAAACTTAGTAAAATTATGCCAAGTTTTGAAATTATGGAAATTAGTGATAAATAGGGGAAATTATATAAAATAAGGGAATTATAACAACTTGAAAAAATATTGAAATTGGAAGAAATTAGTGTAAAATTAGAGTTAAATTAGGTTAAATTTGAATACAATAGTGAAAAATAGGAAAAATTAGAGAAATTATGGAAATTGGAGAATTTGGGGAACTTGGGAAATTAGGTAAATTATAATAAAATTAGGCCAACCCTGATGAAATTATTCCAAACTTATAAAATTAGGGAAATTTTTAATAAATAGGAGAAATTAAAAAAAAAAAAAATTGGAATTGTGCCAAATTACAACAATTAGGTAAATTTGAGTAAAATAGGGAAAACTTATGTAAAATTATACAAAACGTGAAAAAAAAGTTAAAAATAAGGGAAATTAGTGAAACATGGGAAATTATGGAATTAGTGGAAATTGAGGAAATTAATTTCAATAAATTTTAGTCATAGTTGACAAAATCTGTGAAAAATAAGGACAAATAGAGAAAATCAATAAATAATGAAAAAATACAGAACTAGTTAAAAATGGGTGAGTTAAATTAAATTTTGGACAAACTTAGTAAAACTAGGAAAAATATGATGGAATTATGTTAAAATTATGAAATTATGTAAATTATTGTAAAATAGGGGAGTTCACAAAAATTAGGAAAATTATATCAAATTGTAAAAATTAGGTTGAAGCTAGAGTAAAATTAAGCCAAACAAAAAAAAATTAGAGATGAATATAGAAAAACAAAAAATTGATGAAATTTGTAAAACTACAAAAATTAATAAAACATGAAAAAATTAGAGAAATTAAAATAAAATTACAACAATTTTGATAAAATTATGAAAAAATAATTTTGATAAAATTATGAAAAAAAATTTAAAAATTAATGAAAAATAAGTTGAACATTAATTATTAAAAAAATTTGAAATAAAAATGGAATTTAAAAAAAAATAAATATTAATTATTTGAGAGAAAAATCACTATAGAAATTAAATGCTAATGATGATGGTAGCATTAAAATAAACATAAGTGGGTTAACGGAATCACTATAAATATTCATTCCAATGTTTAAGGAATAACATGAGAGGTCTAAATTTTGTTGTTACCTTGAAAAATATTATAAAAAGGTTGGTAATGCTTTAAAATAATACATGTTTCCTATAAGTAAAACTTGCATGAGTGAGTTGCCCCCCCCCCCCCTAAAAAAAAAAAGACTATAATGTCCCACATACCAAAAATACTATCTTTATGGAAGAAGATACAAAAATTTAAGAGGAGAAGAATCAATATGAATTTGAATAACTTATTGGCCCTGTAGGTGGAAAGTGTCACTTAATCCTAGGTTGGATATAAATAAAGAACATACAAAATTGCTACACTTTATGACACTTAAGGGATATATAACATGATGCGGATGGCAAAGGCTAGAGGTGGTGTTTAAAAAATAATTTAGCCATGGATAAATGGTATGTTCTAAAGTATAGAAGGTGTGTGTATTTCCTGACAAAGACATGCATATTTTTTATTTTGTTCACAAGGAAATTCTATTTATTAAGTATGAAAATATATTATATTTATGGAAGAAAAGAAGCAAATATGACATAGAATGACACTAATATCTTGAAATAGAGAAGGTAGAGGATATGAGAAAACATTCATAGTGTCATATATATTTGTAAAGTGAATATATTATTACTAGTTAATGATGTTTTATTTGAAGTACTACTTGACACGTTAAACATGTAATTTTTATGTTTTATATAATTTCATATTAATTATATTTTTATTATAAATAATCAATACATAAATTATTCAGACTAAAATAATAATACATATATATGGTTATGATAAAATTTGTCTAATTTTTATTCACAACTTATTATGCATGGCAACATAGAACACAACTCATAAAAACATAACATAAACCAACTAAACATAGATATATAATAACATGATGAGAAACATATCACAACACAAGTGATAAAATCAATATCATGCAACATCAATAGAGGGTATTAGAGGTGGATCATATTTTGGAGGCTAAATAACCAAAGAAGAGGCGTATCTTGAGTAAGTATCATGCATCACTCATCGATCCTAAGTGGTTTTAAAAAGATATAATGAAACAATAATTTTATAATAGGACAAAAGGAACATATTATCCCATTGATTGTATACCTTATATAAGCAAGCTCCATCAACACAAGTAAAAAACTTATTTCCATATACTCATGAAATCCATCTCCCCTACTAAAGAGGAGGAGTGGAAAATATGGCATGGGATTAAATCAATTTATTTTTGACTGAAAATTGAGGGTTATACTATAATGGTTTTTATATAATAACTAGGATTAGAATATAAGGAGTGATCCATAAATGGTTCAGAAATTCTATAATATTATGGAATCATAGAACCACTTTATATACTTAAACTTGAATTTGTAGAACTATCAAAGACATAATAAACATTTTATGACTAACATTAAATTAAATATAAAATTATTCATTTCTACAAAGAGACAACTTTTTAAACTTACATAGATAAAATAAAATAATATATTTGAAAAAAAACCATAGAAAATCAATGTATACTAGTCACAATAATAATTTTCCATAAATATTTCCATTCTCAAATTTATAGGATTTAAGTGATAAGTTTAAAATGAATTTTTAATCCATCAAAAATATTTCTGAGCTCTCTATGAAGTCCACAATAGAAACTAAAAAAATGCAAGTCTCAACAAACTACAACACTTGTGTTTGAGTATCCTAATGTACTTGAGACTTTCCCCAATTAATATGTATTAATGAAAAAAAAACAAGTTAAAGTTTGAAATTTTGGGCTCTATCAGAAAATTACAATATCCCATTAAATATGGATAGCCATGTTATATAATATGACTTTAATCTTTGTCACTTGTTATATTTTTTTAGAGTTGAAAAAAAGATTGATACCGTGATAGAGGAAATCATGAGAGTAGTTTCTAAATGTGGTGTCAATATTCCACAAATAATATTTCCACCATGAAAATAGAAATTGTAGACCAATCTTATGGAGTATGACATCCGACATTGAATCTTAAATCTATCGAATATAAGGTAAGTATGATCTTAGTAGATTAAACTTTCTATATAATTTAGGCCATAGGATCCAATCTAATAATGAAAAAAATATTTAGAAAATAATTTCAATATATTTAACTAAATCCAAAGGGCCTTTATTCTTTTTGTTCATAAATTATGAAGGCTTTTACTTGTCATGATATGTGACACTAGAGATTATGTTTATTAAAATAAATATCAAATCTGAACCCTTCACTTGAGATGAGAATTAAAAAAATTAAAGTATTTATAAATACTCTTAGAAACAAAGGATCCTTAAATTTTGATAGGGATGGTTATATTCAAAAGAGTGTGCAAACATATGTTTTCCAAAAAAAAATTCCATAGGAAGATATTACATATATCCAATTATTTAAAAGGGTTTTACAAGTCTCATTCCCCTTAATATCCTTCACAATCCACTTAGCAAAAATATTAGTGACTTATTTATTGATATCAATAATTATGATGTGTTTTTTATGAAGGAGGAAACAAATCGAAAGACTATAAAATCTTTTAGTTTGCTTAGCATTGACTTAGAGTAAATATTTGAGCAAATTTTCCTATTCATCATACTATTATTTAGAGGGATCTAAATAAGAGAAGTAATAAACATGAATTAAAATTATTTTAGTATAAATCTGAATTTGTATTAAAAAATAAAGAAGCTTGATAATTTTTTTAATGAAATCTTATTCTCAACTATATCAGTCTTATATTTCCATTACTTGGTGAGAAAACTATCAAAGGTGAAGCAAATGCTAAGGAAATTGAAATTCACCCATTTATTATCCACTTCCACTGAAAATATTAGATCCAATCTAACAAGGGGATGATGATGTACCTATAGCAATGAGTTTTCACGTATTACAAATTAGATCCAAACTATTTTCGAAAATTGTTAAGAATATGCAATGGTTTTTTTTAAAACCCTTATTCTTTGAAAGTGTGATGAATTAATCATCTAAAATACCCATTAATTAAATAAATGGTGTGAATGGGATTGTAAATTCCCATGGCCAACCCACATTAGGCTTTACGTATAATTAAATAGATAAATGTTTCTATGGTGAAAATGTGTAATTAGAGGTAAGAGGGAAACATTCATAGATATATAGTAAAATGCCAAATATTTTGTCCTTATGACCATTGATGGTAAGACAAGATGAAAATTTTGAGAAGAGAGTCCCAACAATTGATATAAAAAAAACACTTAATCTAGAACGGTAAGAATGAAAGGCAACTTATTAAAATTAAAAAATAAGTAGTTTTGAATATTCATTTCAAGTAATAAAAAACAATAAAACAATAATAATATATAATTTCACGATTAATTAATTTTAAAATATCAAATTAAAATAAAAATAATTTTTTTATATTCCAAATTAATAAAAAGTAAATATCATAATAATTGATTAAAATATAATTAACTAAACTAATCAATTATTTACTTGGAAAAAAATCCAAAAAATTGCAAACTAACATAAAATCATAATTGAAAAGTCTCAATTAAAATTAATTTTGTGAAATTAATTTTAAACATTTATATATATTGGAGAAGTCATTAATGAGTCCCTTTCATTTAAAATTAGTACAATTTAAAAATAGATAATTCCAAAATCTTTGATAAGTTAGATGTTTTTTAAATGCTCTTTAAATTAGGATTTTATTAGAATGTGTTCTTAGGATAAATTTTAGTGGTGAATATTTGTTAATTCATGAATATTTACTTTTTGGTAAATTGTATTTGATGACTTTTTGGGAGTAGTACATTAGACCCATTCACCTAAATTTTTGAAATGTAAAATTTTTAGGAGTGAGCTCATCAATTATTTATAATAATTATGGGGGAATCCATATAATTTGCCTTATATATATAATGCATATATTCACAGGGGTTACCATCTAAGCCTCGTTCTTTACCTCATTACCATATTAAATATTTAGGCCACCCCACAGATAAGTTGTGGGATAAATAAGAAAGAGTTTCAAAAAAATTCCTAAACCTTAATATTATTGTATATTTGAATTCATCTTGAAGAGATATACAATTTAAAAAAAGATGTCTCAATCTGAGTCTATATACAAAAGTTACAACCTTAAAAATTTGACATTCAATATCATCTGACTGCATCATGGTACTATCACCCGACAACATCATGATGTTGCCACTTGGTAACATGTTATCACTTGATAGTATGCTATCACTCAGTAGAATGCTACTAATTTTTATCATGCTACCTCTCAATAGCATGTTACTACTTGACATCATGTTGTCGCTCAGTAACATGATATTGTGTGGAAGCATGCCGTCCTACAGTGACATGTTGTGATGTAACTGAATAGCTTTTGGAGGCCATAACTTTTGTATATGGACTCAATTTGAGAATTTTTTTAAAATTATATATTTTTTGAGAAGAATCTATATTTTAGTTTTCTACTAGGTCACATAGTGATGTTGCATGACATAATACTACTATGTGACATAGTGTTGTCACCTAATGGCATGATACAATGCAACTAAGCACCAACTTCTAAAGGCCATAACTTTCATATACGAACTCAGATTGAGACAATTTTTTAAAAAATTGTATAGATTTTAAAGAGGAATCTAAATTGTAACATGCTAATAGGTGACATAGTGCCATCGTGTGACATAGTGCTATCAAGAGACATAGTGCCATCACCCGATGGCATGATATGATGTAATTAAGCATCAACTTATGGAAGCCATAACTTTTGCATACAGACTCAATTTGAGACTTTTGTAAAAAAATTGCATAGCTCTTAGAGAGGAATTGAAATATGTAATAATATTAAAGTTTAGGAAAGATTTATATATTATTTTTAAATTTATCCTATAAGCTATATATTTTAATATATATTTTTTAAAATTTTCATATTCACTAAGGATACGAATCGGATTCACCTAAATAAACTTAAGAGGGTTTCTAATATGATCTCTTAAAATGAACCTTATGTATTCTTTATTTTTTTAAACTCTTGACTATTTATTTCTCTTTTCAACTTTTTATTCTTCCCTATCTCCTTTCCTTTCCTCATTTTTCCTCTTTTCACCTTATTTGCCTCTCCAACCATTATTTCCTATTATTCTAGGATTTTGTCCAGAAATGTACACTAGAACATGAAAGAAAAATTTCACCATAGATTGGAAAAAAAATTGCATCATTTTTTACTTTAAAATTTTTCTTTTAATCAAAGAAAATTATGATGCAAATGTGGTGAAACTGTAGTGCAAAATAATAACACAAATTGCACCACATCATCAACAAATGTGTTTCAATATTTTTTTTTAATTATCCATGTTAGGTTATTATTTAACCATTCTTAAGTCTAATTTTCATTACCTAAGTTTCATTTTCAATGTTGGAGAGGAGAAAGAGATAAAGAGTGTGAAGGAAAAAGGAGTAGCAACTTTTCCTTATAGGTGGAAAGAAAGGTATGTTTATTATTTCTTTTTAAATTATTTTCAGTTACAAATGACTAATTTAAATGATATAATATATTATTATTTGTAATGTACATTATTAAGTGTAAATTATGAAAAATAAAGAAAAATTATGTATTACATAGTGAAATTCATGGTAAAATTGTGAAAATTAGATTTTTTTTTAAAAGTATATAGTTGTAGATGATATAATAAATTTAGAGTTAATTAATTAGTGTCACATTTTGAAAATTAGATAGATCAGTAAATATGTTAGGAAAAGAGGGAAAATAGAGAATAATGAAACTTGGGGAAGCTAGATTAAAGTTAGGCTAGACTTATAAATTGAGGGAAGATAATAATAAATCTAGAAAATTAGAAAAAATACGGAAATTGGAGGAAAATATGGAAATTAGTGAAATTTAGAGAAATTAAAGTAAAATTTTACTAAATTAAGAAAACAGGTCAAAATTAACAAATTTTTGTCAAACTTATGAAATTAGGGTATAAGTGACAAATATGGGAAATTACAAAAATTGAAAGAATTATGTCAA
Source organism: Torreya grandis (assembly GCA_037957365.1). Classification (NCBI taxonomy): domain Eukaryota; kingdom Viridiplantae; phylum Streptophyta; class Pinopsida; order Cupressales; family Taxaceae; genus Torreya; species Torreya grandis. Next base: position 2,141,377 of record JARHVA010000665.1, on the reverse strand, counting down.
ATTACTTGAACTACGAGAATTAGAATAAATTACGTACATTAATGAAATATGGGGAAATTAGAGTAAAATTTAGCTAATCACGATGAAATTAGTTACAAATAGGAAAAAATAGAGAAATTGGGAAACTAATAAAAATTACATAAATTAATGAAACATGCAGAATTTTGAGTATTTTTTCCAAACTTTGTAAAATTAGGCCAAACTTTACAAAATTATACCGAACTTATGAAATTATAGAAACAAGTGACAAATAGGGTAAATTATATAAAATGGAGGAATTATGTCAACTTGAACAATTTATGGAAATTAGAGAAAATTAAGGTAAAATTAGAGTTAAATTAAGTGAAACTTGAAGAACTTAGTGAAAAATAAGGAAAAAGTAGAGAAATTTTGTAAACTATGAAAAAATGGAAAAATTAGGGAAATTAGAATAAAATTAACCTAAACTTGATGAATTTATGAGACACTTATAAAATCTAGTATTTTTTTAATAGATCAAGAAGTTACATAAATTGGTGGAATTATGCCAAATTATAAAACTAGGGAAATTAGAGTAAAACAAGGCAAACTTAGAGTAAAATCATGCCAAATGTGAAAAACTAATGACAAATAAGTGAAATTAATGAAACAAAAGAAATTATTGAAACTTGGAAAAATTATTAAAATTGGAGTAAAATTTAACCAAAATTGAAAAAATTAGTGAAAATTAGAAAAAAAAATGAGAAATAAGAAGAAATACAAAAACTAGTAAAACTTGGAAGAATTAAATTAATATTTATCCAAACATAATAAAATTAAGTAAGCCATGATCAAATTATGGTAGTGTTATGAAGTTATTGAAATTTGTAAAGAATAGGGGAAATCACAAAAAAATGGAGAATTGTGTTAAATTATGGAAATTATAGTAAATTAGGTTGAAGTTAGATTAAAATTAGGCCAAATGTGACAAAATTAGAGATGAATAGAGAAAAGTAAATAAATTGGTAATATTTTTGAAAGCTATGACAATTAATGAAACATGGGGAAAATAGAGGAATTAAATTGAAATTGGGACAAATTTCAAAAAATATTCAAAATTTATTAAATTAGGGATTAATGATAAATAAGGGAAATGACATAACTTATCAAAGTTAAATCCAAAATTAAAAAAATAGGAGAATTAGAATAAAATAGGGTGTAATTAGAGTAGTATCAGTTAAACTTGATGAAAAGATAATAAAATAGGGGAAATTAGAGAAATTTCATAAATTAGAGAATATTATCAAAATTATCAAAACATGGGGAAATTTTTGGAAATTAAAGTAAACTTAGAAATTTATGCAAAACTTGTAAAATTAGAGAAATTAATTAAAAAAATGAGAAATTAAAAAAATTGGAAGAATTATGTCAAATTGTTGAAATTAGGAAAATTAGTATAAATTAAGTTAAAAATGTAATAAAATTAGTTTAAAATTAGGCCAATCTTGACAAAAGTAGTAAATATTAGAGAAAATTATATAAATTAAGTAAACTATGGAAATAAATGGAATTTGGGCTAATTTATAAAATTTGAGTAAAATTTGACTAAACTTACTAATTAGGTCAATGTTGATGAAATTAGTGAGAAATAAGAAAAATCAGATAAATTGGTGAAATTAGAGTTAATTTTTTCTAGACATAGTAAAATCAGGGCACACATGAAAAAATATCCAAACATATGAAATTAGGGAAATTAGTGAAAAATAAGATATACAAAAATTGCAAGTATATAAGTAAAATAAATTAGATTAAATGATGATAAATTTTGGGAAACATTAGGCCAAATTTGATGAAATTAGTTATAATAAAATTAGTTACAATAGAGAAAATTAAATAAATTGGAGAATTAGAAGAATATTGAAATTAGTAAAATTTGGGGAAGTTAGACTAAACTCATGGCAAACTTGATCAAATTATGAAAATTTATGAGAAATTCTAGAGATTGGGGGAAGTAATGCTGAATTTTGAAAGTAAAGAAATTAGAGTAAATTGAGGTAAAATTAGAGTGAAATTTAGTCAAACCTGAAAAATTTAATAACATATATGGGAAAGTAAAAAAATATGAAAATTGTATAAATTAGTGAAACTTGGGAAAATTAAGTAAATTAAAGTAAAATTTAGAAAATTTAGGTCAAACTTGATAAAATTAGTGAAAATAGGGGAAATGGAAAAAGTGAGGTAATTAGGGAAAATTTTAAAAAATTATTGAAATTTAAGAAATCTCAGTAAATTAGATTAAAATTTGGTAAAAATTAAAAAAATTATGTGAAACATGACAACACTATATTAATCTTACTAAATTATGAAAATAGTGAAAATTAGGAGAAAATTCATGAATTGTAAAAAGTATGGAAATTAATAAAGTACTACTACTACTGTTGTTGTTGTTGTTGTTGCTGCTACTGCTACTGCTACTGTTGCTGCTGCTACTGCTACTGTTGCTGCTGCTGCTGCTGCTACTACTACTACTACTACTACTACTACTACTACTACTACTACCACTACTACTACTACTACTACTACTACTGCTACTACTACTACTACTACTACTACTACTACTACTACTACTACTACTACTATTACTACTACTACTACTACTACTAATACTACTACTATATATTTTTTGTTATAGATATTTCAAACTTGGAGTTAATATATGAATTTCAATTTGTTATTCTTCACCACCATTATCATCTACACATAAGTATGTAGATGATATAGAAATAATAAAATATGATAATGGAAAATGTGTTCAATAGGAAGAGTTCCAAAATAATTACATTATTTCATAAATAAATATTATTATATCAATAATTTGAATAAGTTTCATGTAGTAAAGGTGAATGTTAAAATTAAAAGTTATGAGTAGCAGTCCAAATTATTTTTATAACTTCTTAAAGATGTGTTTCTAAATCATAAATTTGATTTTCCCAATTGGTAAGATTATGGGGCATGTATAATTCATGAGCCACTCCCAAAACCTTAAGCATTATTAACATTTCTTAGGTGGAGTTATATGAAATAAGAGTCAATTATCCCTAATGTAGGTCTTAGGATATTCACATTGTTATAAATTCATATAATATCTAATAGTCAAAGTGAATTAAGTGTGATGTTATTACCCTTTTAAAAGACATTGTAAAATTTCACATATTCTATTTTCATAATGAAATTCAATTTTAGTATCTCAACTTGTGGCATGTGTTATAATTAAATGACAAAAAAAATTAGATTCATACAACCCCAAAGGAAACATGATGTATAAATTATCATACCTACATTTATGGGAACCCATTTGCATTTAAAAATTATAATGATTTCATCAATATTATCCATGGGTGCATCCATTGTGCATCTCGAAATGGTTAGTGCATAGAGTGTGCTAAAGACAAATAATGTTACATGCATGTAATTTTAACCCATTATAAAATTATAGACTAAATAAATGGATGATTAAACATCTCATTAAAAATTTAATAGGATACTCATTCCCACTCTTTTTCTTACCCAAATATTAAAATGGCAAAAACCCTATCTCACCCTCCTCTATTCTATCTAGATCTGGAAACTCCTAGATTAATTTCATACTTGCCATTCTCCTAGGTGCTTCTCACATGGGCACAAAATCACAGTTGGGTTATATGGAAGTGGTATAAGAGACAAGTGCTCCTGATAGACTAACTCTGGATCCCATACACTCTAGATAGATTTCAAATTTGCCTTCCCTTGGTGTTTCTATATGATTTTCGCTTTCACATTCAAGAAGGAAATGAGAAACTAAAGAAAATGGTCAAGGTTAGATGTTACCTGGATGAAGTCTGTGCACCGTTATCCAGACATTGTGAGAACTCCTCTTTGGTTGTGGAGGATGACACGTGCAAAAGAAAGAGACTTGGACAAGAAGGCGTTAGATGGATAGATGGTGGGTTGCCAAGCAAAAGCTTGATCCCGGAAGTACAAAGACTTCCTTGAGGGATGTCAACCCACTGATTGATAAAAATAATGTCTGATAAAAGGCAAAATGATAAAAAGACTGAAATGATAAAATACTAAAAAGAAATGGAAGCAAATGCTTACCTGAATATTGTTGTCAGATTGGTCACAGTCGCTGACATCGATTATTTTGCCAATGTCGGTTGGTCAAGTTTGCCGATGTCGGTTAGGCTGCCGACGTCGGTTAGGGAAGTGACCAGCGTCAGTCAGGGTAGTAGTATGTGGATGAGGTCTGGATGAGTTTTTGGACTGTGGACAGGTTTGAGAAGGGGTCTGGGTTTGTCTAAGGGTCTGAGAGTCTGGTTGAAGGTCTGAAAGTCTGTGTAGAGCTGTAGGGGAGTCAAATGGATAGAATGTTAAAAAGGGATAGAGGGGCAAAGGAATCCTTTCAGCCTCTCTGGGAAGGGTAGGTCAGGTCTGGGCAGTAGGCTGAATAACTGATAAATTCCAAATAGAAACTGAAATGGAAAACAAACAAAATACTTACCCTCTGCTTGCTGAAAGAGGAGTGAAGAAGCCATGTTTGCTGATGTACCTATTGTTGATGTTGTGGGTGTGGAAGTCATGTTGTTGTTGTAGCTTGCTGTGTGCCAGAGAGAGAGAGAGAGAGAGAGGTTTGATTTGTGTTTGGGTTGAAGATTGAAAGATTGCCGATTGATTAAGATTGATTGAGAGCCAAGCGGACCAAGGGCAGACCAAATAACAGACGCAAAAAACTGTTATGAATGCAACCGATGCTGGCAATATCATCGATGTCAGTTGATAGTTGACTGACATCAGTGGCTAGAAGGCAGGAAAAAGGCTAAAAATAGCCTTTTGTTAGTTCTCCCAACTGTCGGGTCAGCGGGTCGGGGGAAGAAACGGTCGAAGGTGGATTAATAGGCCTGGGAAATGAGTGGGATAAGGGAAATGGGGTCTTAAATCATTTAAGACTTGGCAAGGGGTAGTGGATGGCAAGTTGGAATAGGTCATAGGGTGATTAATGAGGGTTTCCAAGGGAAAGGAATCCAAGGAGAGGAGAGGTGGCAAAGGGGGGAGAGAAAAGGGATTTTATTAATTTAAAATAGCTAATTATTTTAAATTAATAAGTGTGTAGGGGGTTAGGAGTGGTTAAGTGAAATGGGATGAAGGGGATCAAGGGGGGAGAGGATGAGGAGGATGACTAAGGGAGTATACATGATTTTAGTGTCTACATTTGCCCCTTTTTGTCTTGTTGGTTGTTCTAGATGAACTGCAAGACAAAAACAAGAGTTGATTGCCCCAGGTGTAGGATAAGGTTGATTTCATCTTGTTGGTTGTTCAAGTGAACTACAAGACAAAAATAGGAGGGTGATTACACCAGATGGGATGAGGTATTCCCCCTCAAAGTAGGAGTCAAAGGAAGGGAACCTAGAATCGGGTGCTAATTTGACAGAGAGTGGATGAAAAGGGTGAGGGTGAATGCCGCAATAGTTGTGATTGCGTGTATACCACTTCACGAGATGGTCAGGTCAAATTTTTGCTGGTCAAGGGTCGAGGAGTGCCAAAATTGAAGTAACCAGGCCCCAAAATTAGTCGTAGCTGATCGAGTTATTCAATCTCAGCTGAAGCTCCAATGGTCATCATGTTCCAGGTATCCCAGGCTCAAGAAGTACTCCTGGAAACACGAAAAAGTCACAAGTAGTGGGGATCAACTGGCTTGCGATCCTATACTTGTGAGGGTCAAAAATAGTCTGCGGACAATTTTACTAACCATTCATGGGGTAGCATACATGTAAAAACAACCAAGGCAATGTTTGTCTTGGAAGTGGTCAGGGTCAGTGGAGATAGGCATGATCCCCAAAGTGGTTGGTCAAGACAAGGCAGAGATAGAGAATTGGTCGAATGAATGGGCGGACGAAATAATGTGGCCGAGCTAACCTCAAAAGATGTCGTGTGATCTGAGTGTTGCCTACATAGCCCTTGTGTGAAGGGCCTCAGGCCAATGTAGTTCTCCCTAAAAGGGAGGAAGAGGGTCAAAAGTTATGGATTGGTCTTGGTTGAGGTCAAGTCATGGTTAGAAGAGGATAGGGTTTGTCCATCAGGGTGACGAATAAATGGGGGTGGTCAAGCTAACCCCAGAGGACATCGTGTCAACTGAGTGCTGCCTACATAGCCCCAGTCTTAGGGCCTCAGACTAATGTAGTTCAGACTAAGAGATAAAGTGGTCGATGATTAGTTTGGTCATGTGTCGAAATGATGAGGATAAGATGATGTTACAGCCTTTTCCAAATGGTGTATTCTGTAACATTGGTTGAGGGGTCTTTCATCCCTAACAATTTTCCATATTCATGATGGATGTATGTTAACAATGAATTGAGGTCTATTTATGCTTCAACAAGTAATGGTTTATGCTTAACATAAATTGAGAAGTCCATAGTTTTCATGTGTATTGGTGTCCATAGAAACTAGTGTGGATAGGTCTGAAAATAGGGTTGAGTTGATTGGATAAATGAAAAATAATTGGATGTGACCAAAGTGTAGAGAAAAAGTAAAAAGCATATTCGCCCTTTTATTGACAAGGACCAGAATGATGGCATGGATAGGGGTTGTTAGAACAAAATCCCCGTTCATGCATTACGTCATTGACCATAGGTGTGTTAGAGCGGTAATCAAATCACTTTGACATTAAAGTGAGCTCAAAGTCCCTTGAGCAGGTGTATGATAGGAGGAGGATAGGGTAACCCATTTAAGAGCAGAGATAACCTTGCCCCTTTTTATAGGAGACCCTGAGACAACTAGAAGCCAAGTCCATGATTCATTTTTTTTTTGTGCAGACTGATCGATGCAGGAAGTCTACATAGAGATGTCATTTTGCTTGGTGGTCATTTGTGAAGCTGATCGATGTGGGAAGCTTCTAATAAAAGTGCTGTGTGTAGCAAGATCTAGTCATAGCCATCCTTCGAGGGAGTGGTCTATATTTTTGCTTTATATGTAAGGGCTTTGAATAGTTGTCCTTCGAGGGAGCAGTCTATTAGCTATAGTAATGATAGTATAGTTGTCCTTCGAGGGAGTAGTCTACTTTTTTGATTTTGAGTTGGTGACCTTGGATATTTTGACATCTTGATTTATTTTTGACAGAATGTTGAGTCATGGACAAGACTATAGAAGGTCAAGGGCTCCCTTTTATTAGGATAAAGCATCCCCACTATATAAAAGGGTTATAGAGGATTTGTTAAGGGGAGTAGGGTTGAAAGGAATGAGGACTAAGAGGATAGGGATTGCTCAAGGGATGAGCTCAAGGTAAATTCCAAATGGACGAGTACTTGACTAACAGTAAAATGGTCACAGATGCAAGGCATAAAAGGGTTCAGGTTCTGATAAGTCCCTGGTCCATGCTTGTGTGTTTATGATGTGGTCTGAGCCAACAAGGAGCAAATTTGCCCCATTTGCCTCTTCGAGATTGGTCATGATGATGGCTGATGCTTGGTTGGTTGATATGGTCACTGATTAGTCGAGACTGGTTGAATGTTTGGTCGACGATCGGGTTGATGGATACTTGGTCAAGGATTGGTCAATGGTTTGGGTTGAATGTTTTGATGAAAATAGGTTGAATGTTTGGTCGAGATTGGGTCAATAGCTTGGTCAATTGATATTTGGTCAATGATTGGTTGATATCATGATTAATAGGGTTGATTGATGTTTGGTTGAGATTTGGTTGAGGTTTGGCTGCTAGTCTGGTCGAGATCAAGTTGAAAGAGTGATTGATATTTGGTCGAGACTGGGTTGAAAGATCGGTCGAGGCTTGGATGAAGGTTTAATTCCCCCAACGGCTAGGGAGAATGTTTGATAGATTGGTCAAGGTTGGTTGAGGCTTGGTGGTTAGATTGACTATGTTGATTTTGAATAAGGGGGTTAAAGGTGGCAAAGGGACAATAGTCTGGCAGAATGTTTCTGATTTAGGTGACGAGGTTTGAGGAGCATGGGTCAGTGTTGATGATTTAGTTAACAAGTGGTCAAGAGGATCCTTGATGAGAAGGGTATCCTTTGTCTGGTGTTGATGAATGACAGCTTTAAGAGTGCAACAACGCTTAGTGTCATGTCCCGAAGTGTGATGATAGTGGCAAAATTTAGTGTTGTCAAACCAAGAGGGTCTTGATCTGAGAGTTGATGAGTGTGAGGAAGATGAGGAGGTCTGAGAGGCAAGAGACGGTGTTGAAGGTTTGTTGATAATGTGGTCAAAGCGAAGGGTGTCTTTCTCCAAACATTGGTGAATGAAAACCTTGAGGGCACAACAATGCTCAGTGTCGTGCCCAGGTGTACGATGATACGCACAAATCTGAGTGTCGTCGAACCAGGGCAGTTTTGGTCTGAGAGATTGATATGGTTTAAGAGGTGGGAGATTGATGCGAGAGGACTGTAACAATTGCTGTAACAACAAGGCATAAGAACCTGCTAATGGGTCTGTGTGTCTTGTTGCAGTAGGGGTTTGTGACTTTGGTCTGAGAGGCGTAAGAGGTATTGGTCATACCATCTTTTTCATGGGTGGTGTATCCACACATGTAGATGGTACTTTGGTGGTGATAGGTGTTGGATGCTTGGGGGGAAATGTATGTATGATGGGTTGAGAGAGCAATGGAGGTGACTTGCCTCTATGAGGTATGGGAGTGGGAAGCACTCCTAATAAAGTGGATGCATGTGGGCCCGAAATTGAAGGTAATGATGAAGGTGGGGGAGGAGTCCTCCGGTGTGGTTTAGTGGCCTTCTTTGGTTTGGGTTGAGGGCCACCATTATGTGAGGTGAGGTTAGATACGGGTTTGGGTTCAAATGTGGACGGAGATGAGTGAGATGTAGCAATCTTAGGCAAAAGGCAAGAGAAAACCGTGACTAGGTCTTCCTCAGTCAAAATGGGTGAAGAGACTGGTTCTTATCTTGGTGGAGAAGAAATAGGAGAGTGCGGCTCCTCAAGAGAGTAGAGGGTAGGGATGATGGTGCCTTCTATTTGCGGTTGAGGAGTGGGCAAGGTAGGGTCCTCCATTGGTGGGAGGAAGGATGAATGTGGGGTTAATGGCATAGGTATGGTCAATGCATCCTCCAATATAAGAGAGGTCATTAGAGAACTGATAGGAGAAGAAGGTTCTTCTACCCGTGAAGGAGGTTGGTCAGGGACAAGAGGAGAGACAATGTTGATGATGCAAATATTATGGTCTTGGGGGTCATTGGTCATGGTCTGGATATGGTTTTGATACGGGGGATGGTTAGGAAAGGGGTGTCTGAAGATGTCAATTTTTTGATTGGGAGGTGCATTCAGGTTATCTAAAACAAGATCCCCCTTGTCTATCATGTCTTGGATGATGTTTTTGAAGGTTCGGCAATTGGTGATGTCATAGCCGTGGATGCAATGAAAGTGACAGAAGTCGGCCTCCCTATACCATGTAGGGAGAGCTTTGGAAGGGTCAAATTGAGGTGGTTGGATTGGAGGGAGATTGAGGACCCCATGTTTGACAAGTTTTTTCCAAAATGGAAGCGTATGATTCTCCAAGTAGAGTGTATGAATGCTAGATGTACCATTGGAATTGTTTTGTGATGCTGTGATATGTAGAAGGTTGAGATTAGTCAGTTGTTGTTGAGGATGGTGATCTAACAACCACAGTGTTTACCACTCCTTTGGACTTGAAGTGGGAAGAAGGTCTGGAAGAAGAAGGGTCATCAGTTTTTGCATTGGTATTACGCAATTTGACCCTGTCCTCTTCAATAGCGCAGAGTTTAAGCTTTCGGGCCATGGTGAAGGCCTCGTCGAAAGTGTGGAATGTTTGAACCCATAAGTTGTATGAGATGTACCTTGCACATGCTCAAGAGAAGAGCTCGATGAGCTCAGGTTGAGGCAAGGAGAAGGAGAGCTGGTTGATCAAGCCTCTCCAATGGGTGACAAAATTGACTATAGATTCGTCATCAAATTGCCTGATGGAGTAGAGGTCTGTGATAGAGACCTTTTTGGTGATATTAATTGAGAAATGGTCGAGAAGTAATTGGGTGAGTTGAGTGAATGAAAATATAGAATGTCTGGTAAGAGAGCTATACCGGTCAAGGGCGGTGCCAGAAAGTGACATGGGGAACGTGCGTAACAACAATGCATCGTCATGTGCTATGAGATAACAAGCATGTCTAAATGCTCGTAGGTGCTATTGCGGGTCTTCCTTACTCTAGAAGTGAGTAAATTTATGAATCTCCCACTGGTCAGGGTATGATCAGATCAGGATGGAGGGATGGATGGGTTCGTTGCAAATTTGCTCATATGAGAGGGCATTGCATGAATCAGAGATGGAAGTCTCAAGACTAGACATTTTATCCATCAGCATTTTAATGAGATTTGCTAATGGATTGGTGGGTGGAGCATCCCCTAGGTTATAGGGCACTTGAAGGGTGTTAGAAGGGGCATACGACGTAATCGGTTGCGCTTGTAGAGGTGCAACATATGTATAACTAGTCGTTGGGACAAAAGTGGAGGCTAAGGGTGGTTGGGTTATGAAAGTAGAAGGTATAAGTTGACTAGGTACCACCAAAGGTGGTTATATGGTGGCATTGGCAAAAGGGGAGGTAGACACTCCTGCATTTATGAGTGCAAGAGTGTGCGGAGTCGAGACAATCAAGTTCTGATATGATGTAGAACTTGGTTGAATTGCATGTGGTTGAGGGGGTAATGAAACCCCGATGGAGGTCGGTCTAAAAATAGATGGGGAGGCCAAACTTTGTGTATTGGCCATGGTCAGGTTAATGTTTAAGGCAATAGTCTGAGTCATAAAAGGCTGGGTAGCAGATGGTGTTGATGTCATCGCCGCTTCACCCAAAAGGTCTCACGTTTGGTTTCTTTCGAGATAGTGTTGGAGAGCCTTGACGTTGTGGTCAAGGAGTCTCTCAAAGTTTGGGTCCCCTTCGAGGACAATTGAAGGTTGATTGGGAATTGGTCAGGGAGGAGTTCATTCGATCTCTGAATGAAACTCCATTAAGGGACTGGTTATGGATGGGGAAGGTGAAAGCGGTTGTTGCCTCGTGTGGTCAAGAAGAGTTCTGGTTCGACTACGTGTCAAAACAATTCAAGGCAATAAGGGTCAAGTTCAAGAAACTATGTTTTTTAGTCTTAAGAAACTAGAATGGGTGCTAGATAGCAAGAAAGTTGGTTTTTAAGCTTGCTATTTTGGGAAGAAGGTTTGGACAGTGACCGACGTCGGTTGAAAAACTGATGTCGATGGAAAAATGTGGCTGATGTCAGTCAAATAACTGATGCCGGCAAAGAAGGTGGCTGACGTCGGTGGTAAAATCAATGTTGGTGACTATGTTTTCCAGAAACTCAAATATTTGAAAGTTTTTGGAAAGAAGAGAACGTCCTCACTAGCTCAAAAAACCAGATAGGAACTGAAAAAATATGGAGACAGATAGACCCTAAGCATTAAATCCTAAGAATCAACTTTTAGAATCATGTCGACTTATGCCTTAGAATGTGTTGGGGAGATTGGATTTTGAGACAGGTCCTAGAAGAAGTAGTCTAGAGATGGCTTCAGGTTTGTTTAGGTGTTCAAGAGTCTGTGTTAGGTTCCGTACATGGCCTGGTGCTAAGGAGCAAGCTCCCCTCACTTCACGAGTCTAGTGATAAGTTGGTCTCACTTAGCCAAAATATACTTCCCCTATAGATTATCCTCTGCCAGAGAATAGAGTGGACTTACCCCTTGGTGATGAAATCCAAGTGGGATTGCCGGGATGGGTAAGGTATCCACTGGGTGATGAAATCCCAGTCGGGCCTTGTCTCAGGTGAGTTTTGATGTTTGATTTGTGCAAGTGATTTGGTTGTGTAACATAAAGTGGACTATGATTAATTCATGATGCGGTTATTAATTACTAGATGTGGACTAAGAAATGCAAGTAAGCAGAAATGATATGCAATGTGTTTTAAGCCCAAGTCAAAATGTGAGTTCGAATGAAAACAAGTTGAGAAAGGGTTGAAGAGTATGACTTTTGACTAGTCTAAGATGCAAGAAAAGAAAGAAGAGTTCTTTTTAATCCTACTTATGATGTCGTTTAGAAGAGAAAAAAGAGGTGAAAAGGGAGAAACCTAATGCACCTATATGAAAAGAAAGAAAAGAACCCAAGGAATACCCTAGGGTCCCACCAAGCGTGCCAGAATGTTTCTATATGATTTTCACTTTCACATTCAAGAAGGAAATGAGAAACTAAATAAAATGGTCAAGGTTATATGTTACCTAGATGAAGTCTGTGCACTGTTATCTAGACGTTGTGAGAAATCCTCTTTGGTTGTGGAGGATGACACCTGAAAAAGAAAGAGACTTGGACAAGAAGGCATTAGATGGATAGATGGTGGGTTGCCAAGCAAAAGCTTGATCCCAGAAGTACAAAGACTTCTTTGAGGGATGTCAACCCACTGATTGATAAAAATAATGTCTGATAAAAGGCAGAATGATAAAAAGATTGAAAAGAAATGGAAGCAAATGCTTACCTGAATGTTGCTATCGGACTGGTCACAATCACCGATGTCGGTTATTCTGTCGATGTCAGTTGGTCAAGTCTGTCGACGTCGGTTAGGCTGCCAACGTCGATTAGGGAAGTGATCGGTGTCGGTCAGGGCAGTAGTTTGTGGATGAGGTCTGGATGAGTTTTTGGACTATGGATGGGTCTGAGAAGGGGTCTGGGTTTGTCTAAGGGTCTGAAAGTCTGGTTGAAGGTCTGAAAGTCTGTGTAGAGTTGTAGGGGAGTCAAATGGATAGAATGTTAAAAAGGGATAGAGGGGTAGAGGAAGCCTTTCAGCCTCTCCAGGAAGGACAAGTCAGGTCTGGGTAGTAGGCTGAATAACTGATGAATTCCAAATAGAAACTGAAATGGAAAACAAAGAAAATACTTACCCTCTGCTTGTTGAAAGAGGAGTGAAGAAGCCCTGTTTGTTGATGTACCTGTTATTGATTCTATGGGTGTGGAATTCCTATTGCTGTTGTAGCTTGTTGTGTGCCAAAGAGAGAGAGAGAGAGGTCTAATTCACGTTTGCATTGAATATTAAAAGATTGCTGATTGATTAAGATTGATCGAGAGCCAAGCGGACCAAGGGTAGACCGAATAACGGATGTAGAAAACTATTATGAATGCAACCGACACTAGCAATATCACTGACGTCGGTCGATAGTTGATCGACATCGGTGGCTGGAAGGTAGGAAAAAGGCTAAAAATATCCTTTTGTCCATTCTCCCAACTACCGGGTCAGTAGGTCGGGGGAAGAAACGGTCGAAGGTGGATTAATAGGCATGGGAAATGAGTGGGATAAGGGAAATGGGGTCTTAAATCATTTAAGACTTGGCAAGGGGTAGTGGACGGCAAGTTGGAATAGGTCATAGGGTGATTAATGAGGGTTTCCAAGGGAAAGGAATCCAAGGAGAGGAGAGGTGGCAAAGGGGGGAGAGAAAAGGGATTTTATTAATTTAAAATAGCTAATTATTTTAAATGAATAAGTGTGTAGGGGGTTAGGAGTGGTTAAGTTAAATGGGATGAAGGGGACCAAGGGGGGAGAGGATGAGGAGGATGACCAAGGGAGTAGACACAATTTCGGTGTCTACACTTGGTATCCTTTCAAACTCTATTCTTATATCTGGACCAAGTGGTCACCCTACTAGGGATGGCATCTCAATATTTGTCAAAATATTTCCTTTATTTTCCAAGCCTATTTCTCTTATAGGTATTATATCTCATCTTAATGTGGAAGTAGGTGTTCTTTCTCCTCATAAGATATATCACATTGTAGGGGGTATGGAAGTGACTAAGACATTTGTAGAGGTTCTAAAAAATCCTTCAAAAATCCTCAAATATATGTCCCTAAAACTGGCTTCTAATATTTTGTCTAAACATGGAAAATGATACCCTCATCTCAATATTAGTGATTAAAGAATATTATCTCATCAGAGGAATCATATACCAATTTAAAAAACTCTATCCCAATCTTTAGGATCTATATGAATGGATCTCATTACAATGGAAACCTATTTTAAAAGGTAAAGTGTAACTTTATCCTTATACAAAGGCTTATTTTACTATTATTTTTCTTCTTTATTTAGATAAAGATCTTATTCTCAGGAATTAGTGGAGCTAGAATCAACACCATAAATTTATGAAACCTTGGGATCCCAATTTCAACCCATTTTTCTGATACTTTTTCTTCTAGACTTATTTGGATCCACCTCCCACATCTTCACCTTCATTTCTGTAGTAAATATTTTATTATTTTCTCACACCACCTCTATAAATGTCTTAGTCACTTCCATACCCCCTACAAATGTCTTAGTCACTTCCATACCCCCTACAAATGATATTACCTCCCACATCTTCACCTTCATTTCTATTTGTATCAGACTTAAGGTTATACTTGGGATTTTTAGGCCATGTATGATCATCCATATTCTAGGGTTTAGTGTCCATAGTAAAGAAAACCTACCCCTTTAGCCTTAATAAAAAACATGGTAGACTAAATTCGAGATGAGAAATTTATTAAGTAAAATTTTATTGACTACCTGTTTAAAGGTAGAGAAATACTAGAAAACCTTTAAATTTTTCTTGTAGTTAATAGTGATGATTGAATTATATATTCAATTTTTGAAACCCAATATTGAAAACAATCAAATTTTATATAGTATTTTGAAAATGATTTATTGTTACATTATAAAAATTGAAAAATTTATTGAATTACTAGTGAGTGATGAAATTTTTGAACCATCCTATAGTTGGGGTTTCACCTTTGTTAGTGGAAAATACTGATGGATCAGATGATGACATGGTAGGAGACTCATTTGTCAAGGACAGGGTCAACTATTTATTATCTTTTTCTAGGTGTTTACTTAAGGAGGGGTCTATAGAGATGGTTGGAGGGGTGTAGGGGTAGGTTTTGGTTGATTTGTTCTACCTTTTTGGGTAGAATACAGGCACAACTAGTCCTTTCTCTATTAAATATGCTCCACACATGGAGAAATTTGTGAATAAAATAACCATGCTTATGGATTCCATAAAAGTTTTACTAGTTATCTCTTTTGAGAAGAAGGACCCATATTGAAGAATGGTTTCCATCTCTATTTTTAATTTACATATTTGATAGGTTTTGGCCTTCTCTCCCATCTATTCATCAGTGAATTTATGAGTCATGGTGTCCTATTATGGAGGACAATGTATAAATTTACCCCTACACCAAAGGATTCTTCATTGTGGTTTTTGATTGTCTTGCTGATCAGAACAAGATCATTCAAGCCAAATCTTAGAGTTGGGATCAACATCTATTTTTGAAGTTGTGGTTCTTAAATTTTAATCCTCTAGTTGAAAATTTTTCCCTTAGACTCATTTGCATGGATCCTTGTTAGTCAGCTATTGATGAAACCTTAAGCGTTATGATGGACATTGACACTTCTACTTCAAACTTTTATCGCACTACATTCACCAAGATTCTTGTTTACTTGGATGTCTCTCAAGATATTCAAGCATCAATAGCACTAAAAGTAAATGGCCACTATTAGACTCAATCCTTTGATTATGAAGGGCTTCCCTTTAGGTGTTAGAATTATTTCAAAACTCTTCATTTATCTATTTCTTGTCAAACCTCCAAGCATAAGGTGGATTATTCTTAGGGTAAGGTTCCTAGTGAAGATCTTCTTACTATTTTTTCAAACAATAATTATGATCTACCTTTTGGATTAGTCTTGAAATCAATTATTGAGGAGGTTCTTTTAGTTCACTCTCCTAAAACATAACCTAGCCCTTCACATTCTAAGGATGTTGGATCAACTAGGTGTAGTAACTTGATTTTAGATCTCAGGAGCAAGGTTTCTATAGGATCATCTTTAGATATTTCTTTTAGTGATGATTTTGGTAAGAAGTTTAATAAAAAATAATGGACTATAGTGAAAACTAAGAAGAAAGGATGCCTTACTCCTAATTATCCTTCTATGAATATTTTCTCTCAAAATAAATCAAATGAGGGAGAGACATAGGTGTGTTCTATTTGTATTTTGATTCAATTACTAATTTATTTATTTTTGCTTGCATCCTATATGGTTCCATGACCATGCTAGCCCTAGGTTTTTAATCCTATGGTTGATGGCTCATGTTATTTTATTTTTGGTATTCTCTTATAAGATGGGGTAGGGGCCCACCAATCCCAACACATGCACACACACACATGCACACACACACCCACACACACACACACACACACACACGCACGCACACACACGCACGCACACACACACACACGCGCACACACACACACACACACACACACACACACACACAAAAACACGTGCACACACACAAACACATGCACGCATGAACACACACACACACACACACACATGCATGCATGAACTCATGCACGCATGCATGCATGCACACACACACACACACGTACACACAGACACACATGCACACACGTGTGCGCACATGCACACACACACACACACACACACACACACACACACACACACAAATTTTAGGAATCATACTAAAATATATAAATCAAATAAATGATATTAAATGGAGGTAAATTTAGTGGAAAATTAGGCCAAATTTGATGAAATTAGTTACAATAGAAAAAATTGAATAAATTGGATAATTAGGGGAATATTGAAATTAGTGAAATTTGTGGAAATTAGACTAAACTCATGGCAAACTTGATGAAATTATGGAAATTTATGAAAAAAATGAGAAATTATAGAAATTGGGGGAAGTAATGTCAAATTTTGGAAGTTAAATAAATTAGAGTAAATTAGGGTAAAATTAGAGTCCATTTTGGCCAAACCTAAAAAATTTAATGACATATATGGGAAAGTAAAAAAAATTGTGGAAATTACATAAATTAGTGAAAATTGGGAAAAATAAAGAAATTAAAGTAAAATTTAGAAAAGTTAGGCCAAGATTGATAAAATTTGTGAAAATAGGGTAAATGGAAAAAGAGAGGGATTTAGGGAAAAAATTAAAAAATTAGTGAAATTTAAGGAAACTTAGGAAATTAGAGTAAAATTTGGCAAAAAATTAAAAAAATATGTGAAACATGACAACATTATGTCAATCTTACTAAATTATGAAAATTAGTGAAAAATGGGGAAAATTCATGAATTGTAAAAAATAGGTAAATTACATAATTAGTGAAATTTAATGTTTTTAATTTGATATAATTATTAGTTTAATCTTATTTTTTATATAATTTTATTATTATTATTAATGTTATTGTTGTTTTTTTTATTGTTGTTATTATATATATATATATATATATATATATATATATATATATATATATATATATATATATATATATATCTGTGTGTGTGTGTGTGTGTGTGTGTGTGTGTGTGTGTGTGTGTGTGTGTGTGTGTGTGTGTGTGTGTGTGTGTGTGTGTGTGTGTGTGTGTGTGTGTGTGTGTGTGTGTGTGTGTGTGTGTGAAGCTCTAAGATAAGATATGAATTTTAATTTTTTATTCTTCACCACTATTATCATCTACATATGAGTATGTAGATGATATATAAATGACAAAATATGATAATGGAAAATGTGTTCAAGAGGAAGATTTCCAAACCAATTACATTATTGCATAGATAAATATTAGTATATCAACAATTTGAATAAGTTTCATGTAGTTAAGGTGAATGTTAAAATTAAAATTTATGAGGAAGATTCCATATTAAAGATGTGTTTCTAAATCATAAATTTGATTTTTCCAATTGGCAAGATTATGGGGCATGTATAATTCATGAGCCAATTCCAAAACCTTATGCATTATTTACATTTTAGAGGTGGAGTTATATGAAACAATATTCAATTATCCCTAATGTAGGTCTTATGATATTCACATTGTTATAAATTCATACAATGTCTAATACTGAAATTGAATCAGGTGTGATGTTATTACCTTTTTACAACACATTGTAAAATTTCATGTATTTTCCATAATGAAATTCAATTTTAGTATATTAACTTATGGCATATATTATAATTAAAATACAAATAAATAACATATTCATACAACCCTAAGATAAATATGATGTATACATTATCATACCTACATTAATGAAAACACTTAAGCATTTAAAAATTCTAATGGTTTCATCAATATTATCCATGGGTGTGTGTGTTATGCATCTCAGAATTGTCCATACACAAAGTGTGCTAAAGATAGATACAAATGCATACATGCAATTTTACCTCATTATAACTTGGTAGACTTAATTCTAAATAAGAAATGTATTAAGTAAATTTTTATTGACTATTAGTTTAAAGGTAGAGAAACATTATAAAACTTTGAATTTTTTTAGATGATAATCATATGATTACAGTAAGTATTGGTTTTTGAAACCCAATATTGAAAACAATCTATTTTTCTATAGTATTTTGAAAATTATATATTATTACATTAAAAAAATTAATTGATAAATTTATTGAATTATTGATGAGTGATGCAATTTTCAAACCCTCCTGTAGCTAGGGTTTCACCTTGGTCAATAGATAAGACTAATGGATCAGATAATGATAGGGAAGGAGACTTATCCATCAAGGATATGGTGAGTTATTTACTATCTTTTTCCAAGAATTCACTCAATGAGAGGTCCATAGAGAAAGTTGGAGGTGAATAGGGGTAGTGTTTAGTTAGTTTATTCTTCCTTGCTAGGTACGCTATAGGTGCAACTGGTCCTTTCTCTATTAAATTTACTCCATAGGTGGAGAAATCTATGTAAAGTGATCATGATTATAGATTCCACAAAATTTTTAATGGTTGTATCCTATTATAAAAATTCCCTTTAGGAGGTGCTCCATAATGAAGAATGGTTTGTCTCTAGAGGTTTAATTTGAATATTTGATAGGTTTTGGTCTTCTCTCTCAACTCTTCATAAATGGATTTCTAAAGTATGGAGGCATGTTTTGGAGGATAGCATATAAATTTACCCCTACACCAATGGATTTTTCATTATGGTTTTTGATTGTCTTATTGATTAGAACAAGATCTTTCAAGCCAAATATTGGAGTTGGGATCAAAAACTTTTTTTTTTGAATCTTGGTTCCCAAATTTTAATCCTCTAGTTGAAAACCTCTCCCTTAGACCCATTTGGGTTCAGTTTTCATAACTTCCTCTTCAATTTTGGGTAGGTCCTTATCTGTCAACTATTGGTGGAACCTTGGGTGTTAAGTTGTGCATTGATGCTTCTACTTCAAACATTTTTGCATTACATTTTCCAAGATTCTTATTTTCTTAGATGTCTCTCAGGATATTCTAATATTGATAGCATAAAATTTAATGTTTGGTGTTAGACTCAATCCCTTATTTATGAAGGGTTTCCCTTTAGGTGTTGGAATTATTTAAAAATTGGTCATTTATCTACTTCTTGTCAAAGCTCCAAGTACAAGGTGGATTCTTCTTAAGGAAGGTTGCTAGCAAAGATCTTATTACCATTTTTCAAAAAATAATTATGATCTACCTTTCACAGTAATCTTGAAATCCATTATTAAGGAGGATCATTTAGCTTGCTCTCATTAGACTCAACCTATCCCTTCACAGTTTGAGGATGCTAAATTAGCTGGGTGTAGTAACTTGATTTTAGATCTTAGGAGCAAGGTTTATCAAGGATCATCTTTGGATATTTCTTCCAATGATGATTTTGGTAAAAATTGTAATCAATAAGAATCAATTATAGTGAGAATTAAGAAGAAAGGATGTCTTACTCCTAATTCTCCTTCTAGGGTTCTTTGCTCTTAGAAAAAATAAAATAAGGGAGAGATGTAGGTGTGTTCTATTTGTATTTTGATTTAATTGGTAGTTTTTTTATTTTTGGTTGCATCCTATATGTTTCCATGACCATGTTTATTGTGTGTTTTTAATCCTATGGTTGATGGACCATGTTCTTTAATTTTTGGTATTCTCGTATACCATGGGATAGGGTCCCACCAATCCCAGTATCTATAAAAAAAATACAAAAATTATAAGAATCATACTAAAACATATAAATAAAATAAATTAGATTAAATGACAATAAATTTAGTGAAAAATTAGGCCAAATTTGATGAAATTAGTTATAATAGAGAAAATTAAATAAATTAAAGAATTAGGGGAATAATGAATTAGTGAAATTTGGGGAAATTATACTAAAATCATGAAAATTTTGATGAAATTATTGAAATTTATGAAAAATATGAGAAATTATATAAATTGGGTGAAGTAATGCCAAATTTTAGAAGTTAAATAAATTAGAGTAAATTAGGGTAAAATTAGAGTTAAATTTGGCTAAACCTAAAAAATTTAATGACATATATGGGAAAGTAAAACAATTTTCGAAATTACATGAATTACTAAAACATGGGAAAAATAAGGGAATTAACGTAAAATTTAGAAAAGTTAGGCCAAACTTGATAAAATGAGTGAAAATAAGGGAATTAGAAAAACTGAAATTACATAAATTAGTGAAATTTAATGTTTTTAATTTGATATAATTATTAGTTTTATCTTAATTATTTCCCATAATTTAATTTCATTATTATTATTATTATTATTATTATTATTATTATTATTATTATTATTATTATTATTATTATTATTATTATTATTATTATTATTATTATTATTATTATTATTGTTGTTGTTATTATTATTATTATAGATCGATGTTATGGATTTACGGGTCCCTGACTCACATAACATATGATATTTTAAAATAAAATGGTCTATCTCAATAATAAGAATTGTCAAGGCATAATGACCATACCAAATACACAAAATTTATCCAAATATATGGAAAAATCCAACCTTAATACCAAAATTCACCAATAAAATGATAGACAATAGAACACTATCAAATGGTTACCCAAAAACCAAACAACAAGACTTATTCCAATATGATTATCTCAATCATTTTAACATTGTTTTGCAAGAAGTCACCTGCCATTGGAAATTTTTATAGAATCTTTAAATTAGCTACATGCACCTCATGCTCCTTCACTTTAGAGACTAAACATATCATCACTACCTCCTTCCCTTTCAATGAGACAACTGCTTCCTATAGATGTGAGAAAACCAATCTCTTTTGAGTTCTACTAGGGGCCTTCAAAAGCTTATATTTATCTTTCCACTATGGTGGTGCCTTGAAAACACCCCTAGTCACTCACTTGGCTAGCTATTTGATGTTTTTCACATGCTCAGGATTCCTTTTCTATGCCTTCCATTCATCCATCAGTGGAATTGGTTTCAACATTTATTGATTTTTAGGCATGATAATGCCCCTGTTCCTTTCTTTTTTTTCTCTACCAAGCATACCTCATCAATGTCCAATGAAAAATTCACCAAACCCAAAAATCTTATTTCTAAAGCACAAAATAAAGTTAGAGGAGTGAAGCCCAAATTATCCTTACCAAAAAAAGGGAGGGTAAGAAAAGGACCCAGTGGAAGGGTATCAATTTCTAGCATTAACCCCACCCTTTATTTGAGTTATACAAAGAAATCAACCAACATCATAATATTCTCTTTATCTACCATAACCATACAAATATTACTCACAAACAAAGAAACCAAGTCTGAGTTTACTCACACCTATTTACTTTCTTCTAATAATTCCACCCCCAAGACTTGCACTAAGGATTTTTTAACCTCCAACATGGGAACCCAAAACATGTTAAAGAGGTGCATCTTAGAGACCATACCCAAAAAAACCATCTCTCAGTTTTTATTATCTCTAATGAATATAAATGGCCAACCCATGGATTCTACACAATGTTGATCCATCTTGACAACTTAAATGAAATAAGGCCCCAATAATAGCTACCAAACCCATATTAAAGAAAACCCTATGCACTATCATTCTACTCATAGATCAATCAAGTGTGATAAATTCACATGAATGAAATCTATTGAGGCAATAATGAAACATTCAAATATTAACTATCACCTCAAATAATGATAGGGCGCCTGCCACCAAAACCAACCATCATAAAGCTTATAGAATCATAGGCTTTATAAAAATTAAATGGATATCACCTTATGCCAAAAGGAAAAAATTGGTATTTATAATTTTATTAAAAAAAATTACAAACTAGCAAATTAAAGCTCATAAATCTATTTGGTCCAAGCCCCTGTAATATTCCTAGCATATTATTACATTATCCATTCTCACATCCATGGTTTGATAAATACCTATATTAATAAGGAAGTCTTATACTTTATTAATTTACCAAAATTAATGGGAACAAATCCAACCCTCAAAGTGATTCAATTTTGGCCAGATTATAGCCAAAATATTGTCAATTTTCCAATATTTATCCCTCTAAACACTCAGAGCCTAGATTATTACATGAATCTCCTTCAATCTATAAAAAGGATATGTCACACTCCAAAGCCATCTTCACCCCAGCTGCTAGTGCCTGGGCCTCAACTTCATTATTGGTTTCATCTAGAAGCTTCAAATACATTGCTCTAATAAGAGAACCACTGCAGCCTTTTATCATTAAACCTACCCCCAAAGCCTTAGGATTTCCTTTTCAAGAACCATCAAAGTTTAGTTTAAACTAGCCAAGTTATGGAGGAGTCCAAACTACCTCCTTTCTACTTCTCTTATTCTTCTTATTTACCATTAACCCTTTAACATTATCATCATTATTATTATTATTATTATTATTATTATTATTATTATTATTATTATTATTATTATTATTATTATTATTATTATTATTATTATTATTATTATTATTATTATTATTATTATTATTACTATTACTATTATTATTATTATTATTATTATTATTATTATT
The DNA here is from genome assembly GCA_037957365.1 of Torreya grandis. NCBI lineage: Eukaryota > Viridiplantae > Streptophyta > Pinopsida > Cupressales > Taxaceae > Torreya > Torreya grandis. Next base: position 2,118,591 of record JARHVA010000665.1, on the reverse strand, counting down.
ATTATTATTATTATTATTATTAATTTTTGGTTATAGATATTCCAAACTCTAAGTTAATCTATGAATTTCAATTCGTTACTCTTCACCACCATTATCATCTACATATGAGTATGTAGATGATATAGAAATGAAAAAATTTGATAATGGAAAATGTGTTCAAGAGGAAGAGTTCCAAACCAATTACATTATTGCATAGATAAATATTAGTATATCAATAATTTGAATATGTTTCATGTATTTAATGTGAATGTTAAAATTAAAAGTTATGAGTAAGATTTTAAATTCTATTTAGAACTTCCTAAAGTTGTGTTACGAAATCATAAATTTGATTTTCCCAATTGGAAAGATTATGGGACATGTATAATTCATGAGCCATTTCCAAAATATTATGCATTATAAACATTTTAGATGTGGAATTATATGAAACAATAGTCAATTATCCCTAATGAAAGTCTTGGGATATTCACATTATTATAAATTCATTTAATGTCTAATAGTCAATTTGAATCAAGTGTAATGTTATTACCTTTTTACAAGACATTGTAAAATTTCACATATTATATCTTCATAATGAAATTCAATTTTAGTATGTCAACTTATGGCATGTGTTCTAATTAAAAGGAAAAAATATAATAGATTCATACAACCCCAAAGGAAACATGATGTATACATTATCATACCTACATTTATGGGAAGCCTTGTGCATTTAAAAATTCTAATGCTTTCATCAATATTACCTATGGGTGTATCCATTATGCATCACAAAATTGTCAGTACATAGAGTGTGCTAAAGATAGATAAGATTACATGCATGCAATTTTACCTCATTATAACATGGTAGACTAAATTTTAAATAAGAAATATTTTGAGTTAAATTTTATTGACTATCAGTTTAAAGGTAGAGAAACACTAGAAAAACATTGAATTTATTTTGCAGTTGATAGTGATGATTGAAGTAAATATTAGGTTTTTGAAACCCAATATTGAAAACAATCTAATTTTCTATAGTATTTTGAAAATTATCTATTGTTACATAAAATGTATTTTATTTCTTAGTTTTACTACACTTAGATAGTTCAAAATAATTTATATAAATTAAATATATAATACTTTTAAAATAAAATTAATAAATATTAATGTTGTTGTCCATAATAAATGTGTTTGCATTATGATGAGGATCCCATGTACAGACTCATATTTTATCACCTACATATTCACTTCCTTCACTCCCACAACCTATTTGAATATCTTCTATAAGAAGAGATGAATATGTTAAACCATCCACATGCACTCCTCAGAGACATTTATTTATATGACATCTAGTAGAATGTCATTTCATATTGAATATCATTTTCTTTAGTTTATCCGTAAACTAAGAAAATCATGGAATGAGTTCATTAATGAACAACATAAAGGAATATAACCACCTTCACCTCAGATATATGAATACCACCATTTTATTATCTCAATTATTTTTCATTCATGTTATTATAATATATCATATTGTGTTTTAATTAAATTGAATAAGTGTGTGGTGTTTTAAAATTAATTGATAAAAATGAAACAATGTTTAATTAAATTAATTTATTAATTTAATTTAATTTACTATTTTATTTTTATGTTATATTATTTTTTATTTAATAGGTCTACATAAAAATAAAACATGCCTATATTCTTGAAAAAATAGTCAAGGGGATTGTGGAATAAAGGTGTGTAACTTTTGACACATTTGCATGAGCCATATATATATATATATATATATATATATATATACTTTTATTTTTTTAAATGAGAGGGCTCATATTCCATCCCATCTTTAATTTTTTACTTTTATTGGGATGGAGAAATAAAAAATAAAGTTTGATAGTTAAAGGACCATTTGAGATAGAAATGAATAATTTCATGGATAAAAATTTAGAGGTGAGTAATTAGTAAGAGGAGGGAAAGGGAAAAGGAAGAGTTTATCTCATCAATAATAAGATTGAAGTGGAAAAATGGTATAGAGAGAAAAACTATGTAAAACTAATGATGAGTAAAAATAATACTTTAGAGATAGAAGGGGATAATAACTAAGCATAGCCCATGAGGAAGATGAGGAAGAGGAATAACACTTTAGAGACATATTAATGCATATGGATTTCATATTTTTTTTTTCTCATAGAAAAAAATATTTACTTAACGCTAAAAATATTAATAAATTACACATTTTTTACACCAAATCTTAAAAATAAATACAAAAAAAATAATAGGTAGAAACCCTAGAAAAACCTTATCAAAAACATAAAATAAAATAAAAAATGAGAAATAATAGAAAACACAATAAGAATAAACCCTATGGAAAATAGTATGTGTAAATCCAAATACTTAAAATCCTATAAAAAATAGTGGGTAAAAAATCTAGTATAACCTTAAAAGAAATAACATATAATCAACTATTTTAAAGTTGTTGATAAAGATCATGATAGATAGGGTTTCAAACCTATTATGTTACTTTTTAGAGGTGACTTGATCAACATAGAAGTTAGGGAAATGGTGATAGTGATCTAACATTGATGATGTATTGGGTAAAAATGGTCCCCTTACTAGTGTTGATGGACCCTACATTTCCCTTTCCCCTTCTAAGGTTTCTAGGTTGATACAACTTGTGTTGGCTAAGGTGATGGTTAAGGGAGCCAAATCATTCTCATATGATGTAAAAAATCATCTAATATTTTTTGAATGAAATCCCCTAAAAATATCTCCTAATAATATATTACTCAAACTAGAAAATGAGGTGCTTAGCTCGATCTTGGTGAAAAAAGGTTAATATCTCAAAAAAGGAGTGATATGCTACTTTCAAAAATTATGGCCCAATATCAAAGATTTAAATGATTAGATCTCATTAAAACATAAACTTATTTTAAAAGGTAAAGTGTAACTTTATCCTTCTTCAAAAGGTTTTTTACTATTTTTTTCTCCTCTCTTTAGATAAAGATATATATCTTTGGCATCAGTGCAGTTGGAATCAACACCAATTATTTATGAAACCTTCGAAAACACAATAAGCATAAAACTCATGGAAAATAGTAGGTATAAATCCAAATACTTAAAATACTATGAAAAATAGTAGGAAAAAACTCTAGTAAAACCTTAAAAGAAATAACATATAAAACTATATTAAAGTAACTAATGGAGATCATAATGGTCAAGGTTTCAAACATATTATGCTCATTTCTAATGGTAACTGGCTTAATAAAGTAGTTAGGGTAAATGATGACAATGAATTTAGGGAAGCTAGTGGTGGATGGGGATAAGGCCATATCCAATAGTAATTACATACTAGGTAACAACGGTCCCCTTTCTAGTGTCGATAGACCCTACATTTACATTTCCCATTCTAAGGTTTTTGGGTTGGTGCAACTTGTGTTGGTTGATGGGGAAGTGAATAAGGGAGCTAAATCATTTTCATAGGCTATAAAAAATCCTCTAAAAAACTTCAAACAAAAATCCCTGAAACTAGCTCCTAATAAGCTATCATATAAACTATAAAATGAGGCTCTCAACTTGATCTTAGTGAAAAAGAATTAATATCTCATAAAAGGAGTCATATCCCAATTTGAAAAATTATGGCCCAATCTTAAAGATTTAAATGACTAGATCTCATTATAATGGGAACCCATTTTGAAAGGTAAAGTGGAACTTTAACCTTCTACAAAAGGTTTTTTAATATTATTTTTCTCGTCTCTTTAGATAAAGATATTATTCTTGGGCATCGGTGGCACTAGAATCAACACCAGCTATTTATGAAACCTTGGGATTCATATTATAATCCCCTTATTGATACTTTTTTTCTTAACCTATATGGATCTGACTCCCACATCATCCCCTTAATTTTTAAGATAAACCTTTCTTCAATGCTATTGGTAAATCCATTGGCAAATTCATACAAATTGATTCAACAACTGAGTTATTCTCTCCTACAATGTTTTCCAAAACTTTATTTTTCATTGATGTTATGATTGATCTTCCAACCTCTATATATCTCATGGTTGAAGATCAAGTATGGAATTAGATGCTAGATTATGAGGGGATGAATTTCAAGTGTCGTAGGTGTTTTATTACTAGTCATTTATCTTGTGATTGTCATTCTATTACAAAAATAACATAAGATTTGACTTTATAGAAGCATTCTTCTTTAGAACTTCTTACAGTTTATAGTCTGAAGTAGGACAACTCATCAAATTCAGAAGAAGATATAGATATAGAGGTTGTAGAAAAATATCTTGATGTAGTGAGGAAAATAAGGAAGATAATTTACATTATTGTATTCTAATATTTCATTAATATGGTAAGATTTCTGGTCTTTCTGAGGAAACCAAAATTTTGATCATCACATCTTCATGTGAAAGGAAAAAAATTAGCATTTTGGATTGTGAATATTTTGACTTGATTTTATATAATTATAATGAGGTTTGCTGAATGTTATTTATCCTAGAACCTATAAGGATGATAAAGGATGGATTAAAGTTTATATAAAAATGAAAAATAGAAAAGAGGCAATCCAGTTATCTAGCAAGTTATTCCCTTCAAGAGGGCCCTATAGAAACGTCATGGAATATGGAGGCATGGATTGAATACTATAGTGAAATAAATCTAAAGGATATAGTGTAATTAATAGATATATTTTAAACATATGTTCTTCATCTTTGACCCTTGTTTTGGGTAGGTCATTGATAACTATTTTTGAGCTATTTTTTGTAGTTGTTTTTATTGTTCTTTTTCATGTTATTGTGATACTAAGCATATTTTAATATTTGGTTGTTTAGGCCTTCGCTGTGTGTTTCATTTCTATGGTAAGGTTACCTAGTTTTTTTTAAAAAAAACACCATTTACCCATAATAAAAAAACATTCAAAACTATTTTTTAATGAAAAAACAACAAATAAAAAACCATAGAAAAAAATTACAAAACCCTTAAGGAAATTAACTTGTAGAAACCTTAAACCCTAAAAAAATAATAAATATATTTTTTGTGAAAACCTAAAACCAACAATGGTTAAAATAGAGGGAAAACACCTAAAAAAATTAAGTAGAAACCATACAAAAAATGGTTTCTAATTTGGTTAATGTATGGAAATAAAAATAATAATAATTTTTTTCATATTTATTAAATATTATTTATTCAAGTGTCTTAAATTTATGAAATATATATTTTTAAAAATATTAGGTATATATTAATAATCAACCTAATGATCAAAGATCTTTATCTTTAAATGGTGTTGAATAGTGTTGTGTGTGGTGAAACTTATGTTAGTGAAGCCACTGTATGAGTTATAGAATAGGAGTAACACATCCCTTAGTACCCAACATATATTTTAGATTTAAAATTTAAATTAAGTTAATATTTATACATGTATCACATCCATGATGGTATTGGAAGGTCTATGGTTGGTAAGACTTTTGAGACAACCTATGGTATTTCACATACTTCAAGGGAATAAAGGATGTAATTTTTTTTAATAATATAGTATTTATTTTATTAGGGAAAACAATTTTGACTAGGGATATGAACTAGTTAAAATGATAGTTTAAAAAAACACAAAAATAAGACAGTCATGGTAATTAAATTAGATCCAATGAAACATCAAGATTAGTAAACCCAATATACCAAAGCACAATGAAACAATAATGAATAAATTAATAAATAATTATTGAAAAACCAAGTTGATAAAGATATAAATATGAACATGGGATAGATGATGAGAGTTAGGCAAATAAATTACATCTCGAAAGAAACAATCTCAGGGATTCACATTTTGGGTATAATAAAGACTTTGAATCCTTTCAATCATAGAATGTTTTGTCTCCCCTTTTAGGATTTTTTAAATATTTAATTGTTCTTAATTTCTTGAAAGTAATAAATAATAGATCATTTCAAGGCACAAAGATCACATGTGATAACAAAAAAACATCATATGACAAGCAAATGCAAAAAAAGAGTAATATCATATATCGCCATATTGCTTTTTACATAAACTTATTCTATGGATTTTGTTAAGAGGTTTTCCTAAGATCTTGCTTTAGATATTTTTTAATATAATGAGAGAGCCTTGCATATATATGCAAGGAAGATCAAGAATCAAACCATCATACCCAATGTGGGATAAATCCACAATGGGAAAATCAAATAGTGTTAAATAGTGTACCTAGTAAACATGAGCTAAGGTAGGTAAAAAACGTAATCTAACACCCCCTCCCCACCTCAAATGAATTTAAGGGATAAAAATTGCCAAAAAAAAGTGGCATATCCAGAGTATGAGTCTTGAAAAGAAGGGTTGATAAGTTACTCATGTAAAATATATCCATGAAGTGGAAAGAGGAAACCCATAGGAAAAAAAATTCCCCCAAAGATAAATATTATCGATACTGAAGTTTTCTATAATCCATGTTGGGTTCACAAGATGACCAGTGTCAATATCAAGATCCTTGTCTATAATACTCTAGAAGTTCCATGTGCATCGAACAATGTTTCTTCCTTTTGACAAAGGAAGAAAATGAATGGTGTACTATAAGTCTACCTATTCCACAATGGAAGATGAAGGAGGCAATAGTACAAAGATCTCTAAATCACATATAAATATTAAGTGTGGCATAGGTCTGACAAGATCATGCACAAAAAATAGATGTAATGCCATGAAAATAAATTAATCAAACTAAAGACAGAACATTCATCAAAATATTGTCCTAGAAAGTGGAGCATAGTTCTTAAAAAATATACTCTCACTAGAACTAGTAGTGTCCTCTGAAGTGATAATTTATGGTGGCTCAACATCCTACATGGAAACAAAGGCAGGTTATGCAGATAGACATCCTAATTCTAGAAAAAATGCATCCCATAGAGGTGGATTGAAAAGAATAAGAGGAATGTGTCATCATAATAAACTATAGTTAGAAGAGAGAGTACATCATCAAAAGAGAAAATTTCACTGACAAGATGAGAAGTGTCAATAGTGCCTCATGCATGCCACTGTCAATATCAAATCCTGAATAACATCAATGTCATAATAAAAATATAAATACTAACTAATAAAATGAGAGGGAAGTGGAACAAAAGGAGGTGGAGTAAAAAAAGGTGCAAAAGACCTAGAAGACTCAGTATCCTTCTCAAATAAGAGTATAATAGCATCCCAAGCTACCTTTGGTGTGTGGCACATGTGACATAGCAATACAAACTATCTGAAATATAAAGGAAAATCAAATAAATATGTTAATATTACATGGATGAAATTAAAGAAATATCTTCCTCATCTGTGAAGTTGGGAAGGTCACCAAGTACCATTCTCCACAAACCTTTCAGCTGAAGGTGTATCTTCATTTTTATTTTCCAAGTAGTGTAATTTGATGTGTTAAGGGGATCCATTATTGAAATATAAGGAATAATTTGGGAATAATAAATAATAATCCCTCTAAAATAACAACTCCCGATTCAAATAATGACAATAAACAAATAAAGCCCCCCTAAACCCCCCCCCCCCCCAAAAAAAAAGATGGCACTTTATAAAAGTAGTGAATTTTTAAAAAGTGATTCCACCAATGGATAGAGAATGGAAAATCATACATTTTTAAAAAACACGAAACACAATTTTGAGTTATAGTTCAAAAGTTATAGGCTTTAAATATTACACGATAAGCTGATTTTAGTGACCAAATAGGAAAAAAAACATAGCCTTCTAGCCACTCATTATAAATATAAGTGAACCACATATGTCCTTAATCTAACAAAAGTGAAAATTAATCTGTCTATAATATATTATTTTATTGGAAAAAAAACTTGAGCAACTATCTCCTGCTATATTATTTTTGTTTCCATTAGCAGTTAGTAAAATTATAATGACTTTTTCATTTCACAATGAAATTAAAAAATTAAAAATTATTTGGAAATATAAAACTAAGGAACAAAAAATCCTATAAAATTGTGTCATGATTTAGTATAGTTAGAGAGTTGTTTGTAGAATAAAAATATGGTTTTTTTATTTTAAAAAAATAAAAATCTACACTTGCAAATGACATATCTAACTTACTCAGAAACTCTATATGAAATATATAACTCAAATTTACTATATTAAGATTCAAAAAATATTCCCTCAACAAAAACAATATAAATAATAGACCCTTCTAGAAGCTATAATTTCTTGCACACCTTTTGGATTCTCAAGACCTCCCAAAGAGGATGTAAGAGAAGAACATACTTAGTATGGTAAGAAGATATATGGAAAGAATAATAGATATGAAAATAATAAGATATATTAAAATAATAAGATCTATGGAATGATTAAAATCCCTTGTTGAAAACTCCAAATGAATGCCTATAACACCTCCTACTTTGATACCATGAAAGGAACGAAAGCTAAATCATTCCAAGACACAAAGATCATAGGTGATAACAAAAAACATCATGACAAGTAAATATAAAAAACAAATATCAATATAATACATCTCTATATTACTTCTCCTATAATCTTAGCTTATGGATTTGCTTAATAGCTTTGCCTAAGAGCTTGCTTCAGATCTTGTATAGTACAATGAGAAAGCCTTGCATATATATACAAAGAAGATCAAGAAGCAAAGCATCATAACAAATGTGGGATAAATCCACAATGGGAAAGTCAAATAATGTTAAATAGTGCACCTAGTAAACATGAGTTAAGGTATGTAAATAACCTACTCTAACATTTCTTTTTATCTCTTTTCTACCCCTTTTTGAGTCCATACTTAGATTTCATATTTTCTTAGTACTCCTTGTTATTATTATGAAACAAAGGGGAGTGGTGGAATTTTTATTACCATCACCTTTCTCTAGAATTTATAAAATATCCTATTTTTGTTATGTGATTATTTTCTATATATATATATATATATATATATATATATATATATATATATATATATATATGAAACAAAGGGGAGTGGTGGAATTTTTATTTCCATCACCTTTCTCTGGAATTTATAAAATATCCTATTTTTGTTATGTGATTCTTTTCTATCTAAGACAATGGGTAATAAATTATTCTTCAATGTATGCTTCTTTCACGTAATTGATCTCTTTTATAACTGGAATTAGGTGGTACATGTACTTACCTAGTGCCTATATAAGAAGAAAAATTGTTCAACATGTTTACCTCATATAGAATATTCCTTTCATAATTGTATTACGATTGTTCTTATTTATCCTGATTATCATACTTCTTATCCTTCCTAGGGTATTTTTTTCCTTTTCCTTGCTTATATTCTTAGACAATTATTAATTTTATATCACAAGATGGGGTGGTGTTATATTTGTTGAGAGTCATTTTCATGCCACCATATTTGTTCCTAGTCTGGAATCATATTTTTTCATGCTCTTATCCTCCTATATTTTTTCTTAAAACTATGATCTAGGATATATTTAATATTTTCTTCGTGAATGTTCATTGAAATGAGTTTATCAATTTTATTCCATATTATTTTATTAATTTATTTAATGAGGCATGTTTGTATCCAATGCACTGATTTATGGCAGATGGGACATACCATTGAGGAGTATTCACTCTCTATATTCTAAATCTAGTTTTTCAAATTTAAAGTTAAAACTGATGGATTTGGTAATATTCATTCCATATTCAACACTAACAAAAAATAATGCATAAATCAAACATTTTTTGTAATATCATAATTGAATCTATGGTGATTAGTTGTTTAAAAGTTTTATGAATGCCTTTGATAACTTCATTTTCCTATAATTAAAGAGGAATACTTGGGAGTCTATTGTAAATGGAAAATTCATTAATTTCATTTTATCTTAGTCAAATCCCATTTTCCATTTTCCCAATAAGAGCCCTATTTTACCATGAAATTAGGGCCCATCCAGAAGGAGTCTAACATAGTATTCATAAATTGAGAAGGAAAAAAGACTTTGAAGGGAAATAATATTTCAACACTTCCTATGGGTTTCTATTTGCATTGGTCCCAACTTATAAAAGTGTCAATATTGAGTCTAGTTCTAGTTAATTTTAGTATTATAGAGTTCATGAATCTTATTACTAATTAATCAGCTAGCGAGTTAAAAATTATAAAGAGAAGGCCCTAGATCTATAAGAATAGTTCAAATTCAATAGAAAATTCATGATATAGGGCCTTAAATTTGAGAATATATGCCTAGGATCTTTGTTAATTCTTCCCATAGTTATTGAATATCCTCCAATCAATTAAAATATATTCAACTTCGTTAGAGAAGACACCTAGATTTACAAGGTTCCTAACATGGGTCATGATTCCCTTATTTATTATGTGTAATATGGGCTATATCTATATTTATATATTTTGGATCTTAGATTTACTACCCGTAAACATTTTTCAAATTCCTTTTGTGTCCTCTCACTCTCACTCTCTATTTTACATGTTGAATGTTCCCCATTTATTTTATCATGTGTTTTTGGGTTTTTTATTTAGTTTATAATTTATGAGGGTTTTTTAATTTATTGGATTATAATTTATTTATTTTTTAATTTATTTTGTTTTTTTTTAATTTATTAGTTTTAACCTTATTGTATAATTGTAGATCTTACTCTTTCATGCCAACTTGCTTAAAACATCTTCCATATCATGTTCACCAATTTAAATCATATGATATCACCCACAATAAGTTTTTATGGGGATTTTATTGAAGCATTGAAGGGGGTATATATTATCCACCTAATTTTGGTGTCAATCAACCATCACATTTACACTAGACGAGCACAAGAATTGGGTGTAGGGAAGTGACAAGGTGAGATTGTATGGCAACAATGACATGAAAATAGTATAAGATGATCAAGGAAATTATGCATTGGGATAATTTTATTATTTATTTTAATAAATTATTTTAATTTATATAATTTTTATATTATCAACATTTTAATTTTCTTAAATTATTTTTATTTCATTCTTTTATTTTATGTCCTTTAAATAAAAAATTATTTGAGGCAAAAAGATATTTTTAAAAAATTACCATTTGGAATTCAAATGCTAACCAATTATAATTAGTTAATTGTATTCATAGAGATTTTAGTTTCATATTCTATGACATGAGTATTAATAAAAAATCTATGACATAAGTACTTAGAATGGTGAGGTGACATATATGGGTATGATAACATAATAAATTTTACTAATGCTTTCTATCTATTTAGATATTTATATTATTTTATAAAAAAAATATTGTGCATGATAATTAAAAGGGTAATACACAACCTCCAAGAATAAATATAGATGCATGGAAAATACAATTTGAAAAGTGGTGAAAATAGGTTGTAGAAGAGCTTCTAGTGATTTCAAAAAAAATATAGAATATATATATATATTTTTTAATTTCATTATATTCATTAATTAAATTTTTTTATATATTATTATTAATATAAGGTTTTTAATTTTATATGATAAACTCCACCAAGACATTGAGTTATGGTAAATTTGTGGCTCAATATTTGGGATAATTAAGTGTAAAATAGGGTTCTTGCAAATAAGTTTATTCTATCTATGTAGATTTCAAATTTTAATCCATACTTAAATATTTTTAACATTTAATTATGTTTAAAAGAGAATATGTATGAATTCAAGACCACTAATAAAGTGTGTGATAAAATTAAATCCCTTGGATGGAACACTGATGTGTTAAACTAGTGGGTGCATTCTATGGGGGTTGTGTTAGTAAGATGTTATTATTTTCTATTTAGGAGTAATTTAATTTATATTTTAAATTATATACATAATTTTAATTACATTTATAATATTTTCATAACTAATCAATAATGTAATTCTTTATGGATAGATATTAAATTTTAGTTTATGCTCCTTATTTTAGAGATGATGATGATGTTGATGATGATGATGATGATGATGATGATGATGATGATGATGATGATGATGATGATGATGGATAAATAATATTTTCATTATATAGAGTGGAGTATAGTGCAAATAGTATAGAAAATAAGCTCATAGATGACCAAAATAAGATCATAAATGGTAATGGTGATGAACACTAGATTCTAATAACTCATAGTAATATTTTTTATATTATTTTAAATTTTAACTCATATTATTCTATTAGATATTAGAAATTAGTTATTTTCTTGATTTTGACATTTTTTTCTCACCATGTTGTTTACCTAGCTATGACATTAATTATTAGATTCTCACCATATTTTGAGAGAATTTGCAGATATATTTCCTAATTATTTTCCCACCATGACGCATCATAGTGATATTTGATTCACTATTGATCTTATGCCTAAGGTCAAGATGAATGTAAATGATCCATATGTGATGAATTTTCTTGAGCTCAATGAACTCAAGATTTAAATTCAAGAACTCCTATAGAAAGACCACATTTTCCCTAGTGTGTCCTTATGATATTGGTCAAGAATAAGGATGGATCACTCTATATTTGCATTTATTATCATTAGTTTAACAAATAAAATATAAAAAAATTATAGCCCATGTCTCAAATTAACTACTTGTTTGATTATATAAAAGGATCCAATATATTATTAAAAAGTGATCTCAAATATTACTACCATTAGTTGATTATAGTAGAGCAAAAAATCCATAAAACTACCTCTATGACACAATATGTACAATACAAATTCATGGTGGTACCCTTTGGATTAACTATTGTCATGGTAGTATTTATAAGCCTCATGATTGTAATTTTCCACCATTATTTAGGCTAGTTTGATTTGATATTTATAGATGATATTTTTATTTACTCTTGTATAATATAAGAATATAATAAAGTAATATCATGCATTTTTAAAACACACATCTATCTTAAATCACCTTTAAATCTTTTAAAATTGCCTTATTCTTCACCATTTTAATATCAATCATAGGAGCAGTGTTCTTATAGCTCTAAAGAATCAAAATAACAACCCATGGAAAATATGTCTCAATTTACTAGCTAGATCACTAAATGCACTAGCATATAACATATTGCATAATTATTGACACACAAGCCCACATAAGGTGGATAACTACATCAATTTGAGGCACTCTTGAAATTATTAGCCATGCATGTATCACTCACTCATATATGGGTATCTGAGGTTAGATCAAATTCACTTGAGTCCACTAACCCTGGTTTTACTTTGTGGCATGGCCTAATTAGAGGACCTATGATTTTGAGCTACACATTGATATCTAGAAACTATGCACAAGATCTGAATAGATAATATACAATGTAATACAAAACCATAACATGCATAGGAGAATTTATATAAAAATAAATGTAATTTACTATGGCTAGAAGCATTGGTTTTACAATAGAATAATTGACACTAGTGTCCCTATTTTTATGGTAGTGCCTAGGTTGACAAAGTGTTAATTTATATAATTTGATGAATCATATCTAAGTGTTATCCTAACTATTTTTTAACCTGCACTTCTCATCTCTAATTTTACATCTTTCAATAAAATAAGTGTTATTTATTCTTCATGATTAAAAAATAAAATTATTTTTTTGCATTGTAATCTATATATTTAACATTTTTCCATAGTTCAGCATTGTCCCAAAATATATAATGAATAAGAATTATTTAATTGGCCTTATTAAATAATAGTATTTTCCTTAATTTATTAATATATTCTCCTTAACCTTAATTATAAAAAGGTTCAAACATTGGTGAACCCAAACTCTGAGTTTTATTGTGTAATCTTAGCTTGTTTTAGGCTTTTTTAGCTTTTTAAAATTGTAGATTGTTGTGATCATTTTTTAGATATGTATGTTTCCATTACTATAAAAATATTTGTTTTACTTTATAATAAATTTAATACATCAATAATTTTTTTTAAAACTAAAGACATGGAATCATTAATCCATCATCTCATTACAAATGAACAATTAAGTGATGCATTCCTTTTTGAGGAAAATTTCACAAGAGGGTCTACTATTAGGAATTTCTTTGTGAAAAATAAAGATATTATTATGAATGGTTTTGCATGGAATATTTGGAACTATTTAAAGATAATATTATTGGAATATTATTGGTTTTTAAATCAACTATTGATAAAGATGGAGCCATGGTAGTGTATTGGTCTCCCACTACAAACATTGTTTGGAGTTAAAGTGGTTGATTATATTCAAACTCAGAATGGAAAAAAATAGTTAAATCAAATTTTCATTGATAATATTTATGTGGATATTATAAATATTATATTTCATAAAATATTATTTCAATAGGTATTCATATTACAAATTTTATTAAGGTAGATGAATTAGTTTGGTCAGAATTAGAGGATGGGAAGTATAGTGTCAAATATGGTTATTCCTTATTATCTCCTCCTAATATTTAGTATTTTTCATGTTTGATAGTTTGGTATAAACACCTTACTCCAAAAATCAACATTTTTTTGGATTTGTATTCATGACAAGATCATGACGTTGGATAAACTTTGTAAAAGAGCTTTGGTGCTAGTTAATCATTGTTGGATTTCTGAATTAGTTAATGAATCCATTCAACATTTTATGTCATAATGTCCTTTTATTTTTAAGGTTTGGCATGAAATTTTGTTTAAATTTTAGTTGAACTGGGTTCACAATTCTTCTCTTCAAAGTTCTTGGTCACCTTGGAAATCACCATTTTTAAATCAAGAATTAAAGAAACTATGGATTATGGTGTTTCCCCATGTTCTATGGGGAATATCTAAGGAATGCAAAAAAAAAAAATTAGGGATATAAAGGATTATCAATAAAGTGTTACTTTAAAAATTATAAATCTTTCTTTTGGAAATTCTAAAAATTATTAAATGGAGTAAGAAACAAAAATTTACCTCTCAAGAAGAATTGATTTCTAAGAATTGGAACATTATTATTGAGGGTGAGATATCAGTTGATCCCATAATCAATCTTAGAAAACATGTTAAATGGATGAATCCTTCATTTGCCTGGATTAAATTGAATTTTTATGGTTCTTTTAAAGGTAATCTAGTATTTTTTGGTGGTGGTGGCAATCTAAGGGATGAGTATGGTTAGGTTTTAGGTGTTTATGAAGTTAATATGGGGTATTAGATGATTCATCTAGTTGAATCCCCTATTGCATTATGGGGTATCTAATTGGAAAAAGATTTGGTGCGTAAAAAATTGATTATTGAGGGTGATTATATGAATATTTTAAAATGTATTAAGAATATGTATAAGTCTAGTCGTAGTATAAGTCACATGATTGAGGAAAGTTTGAGCTTAGGGAATTCATTCTAGTCAATTAGATTCCAACATATATATAAGGAAGGTAACCATTTGGTGGATTTTTTTGCTAATAGTGATGTTTTATCTTTGTTCTATAATATTTGGTCTAAAGGATATTTATTTCCTAATGAAGTCAAAACTATTATGGATAAATAAAATATTATCAATATTCATTAATTTGATGATGAATATTCATGATGATTTTGATGTTTTATTCATGTCTAAGGATTGGTGTAAGCCATATAGTAACATATATATATTATAATAATGAATCAATGATAATGATAATGAATCAAAACATATATGGTAAAAAAATGTTGTTCAAAATGAGAAATCTATTGGTATATAAATATATTCAATATATATTCAAGTAAATTTTTCTTACCCCAATAATGAGTCTATTGTCTCTAATAAGTTTAAATCTTTTGATGACTTATTCTTATTGTTTGATATAGATTAACAAAACTCGTTGTATTAATTAAACTTAAGCATATAGATGACACACCAACTACATCCAACACCAAGTTTCATATCAAACCAATATATAAGATCAAACCTATAAAGGATAAAAAGTAATAATAATGAATATGGTATTACAAAAACTTAATTAGATCATATTATCTAATGCATCTAAGAGAGAATTTACATGATTACCTAATTATCTAGTTTGACTCCTTAAGAAACTAGTGGAGTGTCATCTCATATCTAATTCTCCTCCCTTTGAGGTTCATACGAGTCAACCTTTGCCAAAAGGATATCATGAAAATTCTTATTGTGCCTATCACCAATGTTAAAATAATTCAATGAATAGATGCTTCAAATTAAATCATGAGATACAAGACCTCATCGATAGTGAACAACTTACATTTGATGATTCTCTAAAGGATTCATGGTCACAAAATGGTGTCCATCAAAACTATAAGATATTTAACAATCCATTTAAAGATCATTATAAAGAATCACCAAAGTGAAAATCAAACATAATTAAAATCATCCTCCACCACATTATGGGTACTAATTATATGGGATTGTTGGCACGTTTATAGATGACACACCTCCTATGGTTTAAAGGCCTTATATTACATTTGATGAAAATCAAATTATGGATGATGACTAAAATTATCATTCCTTATTTATTCAAACAAATAGTGATTATCATCCTATAAAAAAATTTATGTTTGATAATGGTTCTAGTGAGATTTTATGTATGATTTCATTACTCACACATTTGGGGTATACATGATTAATCATACCCTTGGACCAAGATGGTCAAAGAATTTGATGGGAAAACATAAGAGGTTTTTAGTGAGATATGTTTGCATTTACAAGTTTATCTAACACATGTGACCATAACATTTTAAATTATACCACACACAAGATTCTATGATATATTATTGGGATGACATTAGATTTATAATCTTTATGTAATGGCCTTCATAGTGCAATAATGTATTGATTATATCTATGCTAATAAGGTAATGACAATTTTAGGGATTCATTATGAGCATCCATAATAATAAGAGAAATTTATTCCAATCATCTAATAATATAAGGTATTAAGGTTAATCATAATAAAAAGACACTTTGCTTTCCTAAGTGATTGATAATTGACTGGTCATTTCATCATAGATACATAGTTGACTCCACAAAGTCCTCATCTATACCCGTACAACCTAGCTAGTTGTTGAGATCAAATCAACATGTTTTAGAGTAGGTACAAAGACATAAAATAACACTAAAATTACATATAGCACTAATCAATTGGTTCCATGAACCACTTCAGCTTATACTACTATTTCATGATTATAGAGTCTTATGAGGCATAAATAAAGTATCATAAATTCTATAGCTTATGATTTGGCACATGTACATGATCTTTGGTAGCATGACAAGTTTGTTGTGTCATATTATTAGTCTATAGAACACTATGATCATCCCTTAGATGGGATCATCGGCTAAAACTTTCCTATTTACAAAAATCTATTTAAAAAATTAAAAAAATCAAGAAAATTAAAAATAAAAATAAAAATAAAAAATGTAATAAATATTTAGCAATCACATGTTTATTAGATTTTGCATATGTTGTTTAATTTATATTAAAATATAGCATATCATTTCATTTATATAAACACATATGTTTCATAAGTACTTGAGTGTGATACAAGCATATATTATAACCATGATATGTACATATATAGGTGTTGGGAATTTATTCTACCCACAAGACATACTATGTTAGGGGAATCTCCTTATATTGATCATGATTGATATAGGTTTTATTGTTTTATGATCAATTTATATTATCGTGTTCAGATTATATACTAGTTATTACACATGCCTATATTCATGCTTACATATTATACAGTTGGGTTAAAATTTTATACATTTTACATCAATTTTCATAGATTTTGGACAAAGTTTTTCATATTTGTGATAGATATCATAAATGGACTAGAGATTAGAGATTAAATTTTAATATCTACTTGATATTGTGACACATTATGAGTGCATATGCCACAAAAATACATGAAATCATAAATGCATATTCTTATTATATACAAATTTATGCATTGACCTTAGCAAAATGAACTGATTAAGATTTTATCTATTGTAGTAGTTTAGCTCCCTTAAGTAGTGTAATAAAGATTTAGTGACCTCACACTACTTCCATTTTTTAGTTTGATAGTTATACAATTTTACCTAAGAGATATTGGTTAGATTATGTATACACTTGATTTGTATTATTGAGATTCAACACACTCGATAACCTTGGCATGACTCACCTTTATAATGGATTGGGGCCATGATCACCATCCAATTCACCTCTTCAAATCTCCAAGGTTAAGTTTTGAACCTCTCTCCAATGCCTCAACTAGGAATCATCATTACCAAATAAAAACATAATGGGGAAAAATGGTTGCATCAAGATGCAAGTGTATTCCTTCATTTCTCTCTCTTATTTCATGTATTTCAAGTATTTAAAATTTTAGATTATATGTAATAATTACATTAAAAAATTCTCTTGGTTGTAGGTTATAAAACAAAAAACAAATTTAAAGAGGGCTAAAGTCAAATAAAGGTGTGTTTTACACAAGAAGATATGCATTTCATTTCATTTAACCTAGTAATTTCATCCTTATGCATTACTCTTTTTTTTTTTTTTTTTTTTTTGGGGGGGGGGCGGTGGGGAAGGTGGGTAAATGTATATAATTAAATCTGATTTTATATGATAAACTATGCTTGTACACTTATAAAATATTACTCATGGATCAAATCTTCAATTTAGGACCTCCTCACTACTAAAAAGCTCACATTCTCCATCTCACTATGCCTAAATGTTTATCTTATAGTAAA